>LT855379.1:47500-70000 GCA_900184695.1 Betula pendula | reverse complement strand
AGACAGGCTCAGGGTCGTTGCTGCTGGTCCAATGTCGGTACGAGATCATCGGTAATTGACTACAATACAACTCCCTCATCATCTGATCGAGTAGAGAGAGCAGCAATAGCACATAAGGAGGGAGCGATGTTAGCTTTTTTCGCTGTCGTTACAAACAAAACGGGGATAATGTGAAGATACAGACGAAGCCAGCCGCTAAAGCCGAATCTGCAGATAAAGACTAAGCTTCTAAAGCATGTCCTCTATGGGTGTGATTGTCCCACGGGAATCTAATATTCCATTCCATAAAGAAGAGCCCGCCAAGCACAAGAGCAATTAGGCTATAGATCGGGAATATATCCATCAGAGGTTCTCTCGCCACGGCCAGGAAGAGGCGTTGTGGTCGTCAGGTTGGATGGAGTTTTTATAAACCCCGGGAGGGCCTCAATGCTTTTCTTGGGCCTCATCAATGCTTTTAATAGAAAGGACTATAGTGAGTAGTTATACTGGTTCAAAAGTCTTAAAAGCGGTCATAGTACTATGAAGTTGACGCTGTCTTTGAAGTAGTTGGAGCCTGGATCTCCGAATCACCAATGCGCCTGGTTAAGGTATATGTGGACTTGGAAGGCAGTGGTACCCGTTACAGGTCCCGACCCGAGAGTACAAGTTTTAGACCGCGCGCAAAGAGGGAGAAGTAATTACAGGTCGGTACGAGTTCTTAGTGCCCACGGCTTGAAATAGAAACAAAGTCGTGCTCAATCAATGGCTCAGTCAGGTCTTGTTGTTTGATCCGCAGAATGGGCATCATATTTATAGGAAGGAGCAAGTCGTAGCTGAACTGAAAAACTAAGGCACATTCATCAGTGACTGTATCACACTGCAAGCGAAAGCTAAACCTTTCTTTGAAGTGGTGAAGCACTCTCTTCTTTGCTTGTATCTCCCTCACAATGATTCGTCCTGTCCTCATCAGCTTCCTTCGAAATGAAAATATTGAGCTAATAGAGGGGAAAACCGGACACCACGTTTCGTTATGCCATTACATTATGGCTGCTTTTGAGAGAGCCCTTACAGGGAGGAGCGGAGCAAAGACAACCTATCTTGCTGCTAGGAGTGCCTACCCAATAGCTGATTCTTTCTATTATGCTGATAAACTCTGATAACCCCACATCAAGTGGTGGAGAGACAAACCGCATTTTAGGCCCCGGATTCCTACACGACTTGTTGAGGCAAATTTGCTTTTTATTGTGCCACTAGGCTAGTCCAAATTGAATTAGTCAATGCGCCTGGTCTACGACCACCCTTGCCTGCCCGCCTCAGGAACATTCTAATCAATGGTCTCGGGAATTTTCTACGAGAGGTCTCACAAGACTAAGTCAATTTCTAATCACTAGTAATCGAGACGGGATGAGGAGAAGGCGGGAGAATTGATAAATGTCTTTGTTGGGGTGCGGTCCTTCTACTCCATTGAGAAGTACGAAGGCATGCTATCCGGGCAGGCCTAACCAATACCCTCGGAATCCGTTTTGTGCTAGTTAAAAAGGGTCCCTGCTTGACTTTCAGCTCAAATGGTCAGGCTGCTTTTCATTGGCCCCAGTGCGAGAAGGTCTTAGACTTTCCCGTCCTCCATTACCGATTTACTAGAAGTAGAGATTGATCCACGCCTAGGAACCTTTCTGCTGGAGCCCCTTTAAAGTAGACTATATATAAGGACCTATCGCGGGTCCACTAAAGCTAAATCAAGAATCCGCTTTGAATCTACTACCTTATCTTTGTCTTAGGGCAGTTCCTCAGCTGCTATCTAGGAACGAGGATAAGCGACTCCTTAACTAATAATAAAGGGTAGGCTAGCCTTTCAATCCAACAAAAGAAGGAGAGACTTCACCCACACGTACTAACTCATTTATCTTATATCTAGAGCTGAACCCACGTCCTACTTCTATAGAGTAAGCGACGGGCAGGTGGACTAAAGGCTATAAGTCTCTAAGCTACGACAAAAGGAAAAGTAGTGTCCCCGGACCACGCACCAAAGGGATTATCCATTCGCACGAGGTATAGCTCAATCAATAAGTTGGAGTGCTGTCTTTCCATTGCTTCGGAATGCGGTAGCCTGGACTTCAAAATAAAAAGGACTATGCGGCAGATAATTCAACAAAGTAAAATTATCGGTCGGTCTTACAAGCTTCGAACAGAGATCAGTCAGTAAACAACCTAGCCTTATAATTTCAATATTGAGAAAGTAGCCCAAGGGTGGCAGTCCAAGATTCCACTTACTAGGGTCAGCTAATCAAAGAAAGAAGCTTTCGGGCTACAATCTCGCAAATCTCAATGTCAAGGAAGAGGGAAGGCCTGTCTTCTGTTCCGTGCTCTTTCGATAGTTCGTTGATTTGCCCATTCTAGGCTTTTTCCATTGGAAGGCCTGCGATTAGAACTAGTAATGGGGGGAGTACATGTGCTGCGTGAAACTAGAGATTTCCTTCTTTTTGATTAAATAGTAAAGACTTTCCTTCATAAAGACTAGATTCAATGTGGTCGTAGATCTGGGTTTTTATTCCAGCAAGATAGGGTGGTCGTAGATCAGTGGATCAGTCAATGAAGCATTTCCAGTCAAAGAGGGGAATAGATCTCAATCGAGAGGGTGAGCTGCGGGCTCATGCCACATATTCACCTTCACCAAATGAAGAAAAGACGGGTTCTAGGGGTCCTTCTCAGGCATGTGATTCAGGCTCGTCAGGTGGTGGGACATGAAAAAGTATAGAGCAGGGAGCCCAGGAAGAGGAGCTGCAAGAGAGACAAAGGCTTTCCAGTCCTTTCCTTTGACAGCGACTTAGAATGCCCTTCGGAGATCTTAAGGACTCACAAAGAAAGCCCCTCGGGCACCCAGGAAGACCGAATTACTTATATATAAGACAAAGCTTTACCCCTGGCACCTCGGGCGATACTTATAACACGCTTCAGTCGGGGACAGCCCATCCTTGTACGGAGGGAACCTCCAAAGGGGCCCCAAACCACCGGACAACGAGGGCTCACTACCTTCACTTAGGATGCACCGCACTCGCTTCGAGAAAGAATCGGTCCGGATAGCTCTCCGTACCCATAATACATTCTTATGCAGGCAGCACTAAGCTATCGGCTAAGTCGGCTACGGAACAGAAGGGCGGCTAAGAAAGTCATAACACTAATAGGGCTAAGGTCCGCCCTTTGAATATGAGCTCTCCTGTGAGATGAGCTAAAATCATTCTCCAACCAGCGGTCAGGCCTAATATCAAAGGCATCAGCCGCAGCAGAAGCTAGGTTCTATCATTCATCCGAGGGTTCTTCTCTTTAGTGCTATACTCGCTTTCCCATCGACTTTCTGTGTAGGATTTCAATCAATCATAGGCATCAGACCCTAGCTTTGCCTATCCGACTATGCAGACTGTAGTTGTTGAGTCTGATCAGTCTTACTTTTATGATAAAATACATTTATGGAGCTTCCCTGGAAGGGTCTCTCCCGCTAGCTAACCTCGATATAGCTATGCGATTCGCTCTTCTTTTACTGAAAGTGTCCTAAGTTTAGTTAATCAGGTTTTCTTATGTTAGGCCAAGCAGCCGGTTAGCTCGCAACCCTCTTATATTATATAATAATTTTTGACCCTTTTTTTCATAATAGTAGGTAAATTGATTCGGCTCGGTTTCGCCCTCTGGTTCCAAAGCCGGGGTCTAGAGAGATAGAACATGGGAACAACTCACTTTTCCAGCGCTGATTCTTAAATTGTTTTATCATGAATGAGATGATTATATTTATTAATTCTAGATGATGGTTTCTTCTTTTTTGAGAGTCTTGTTGCTTTAGGTGATTGTGGCTCGATTTACACCCGTTATGATGACTGTGGCATGGAAAGGTAAAGGTGCTTGGTACCCATGTCTAAAAGTGGATTCCTTAGGAGCCTTTTCGTTAGCAATGCATTATCGCAAAACCGATAAGTGGCAAGATAGGTCTTCATTATCGAGTTATACATCCGTATGATTTTATTCCGATCACTATCATTAGTCGTTTTTTGTTTTTAAGAATGCATTCCAGGATGCCCAAGATAAAAGGAACGTGGGGCAGAGGAATCAACGATAAATCAAGGAAATCGCGAAGGAAAAGCGTGACGAGACTATTCGATTTGCGTCTCGAGATGTTAGAAGGTGCAAAATCAATAGGTGCCGGAGCTGCTACAATTGCTTCAGCGGGAGCTGCTGTCGGTATTGGAAACGTTCTTAGTTCCTCTCTCATTGCCAGTACGACTGATCCCTAAGATTGGGCCACAATCCCTTAGATCTTGTGGGGGCGTTCCTTTAGATAATTTCATCTTTCCACGGCATGCGGATTTCATTCAGTGATGCGTCAAGTCACTTTACATGGCGACATGGTCGTCATGGATTGAATAAGCGTTGAGCGAACACCCTTAACTACAAGATTAGGCGGTCTACCATCAAAGACCCGGAACTCACCCGTGCCTACTTGTGAAGTGGGAACCACGTCCATCCTATCCATGTTATTACTCGGCGTACATTATCAGCCTAAGCCTCCTTCTCAACGTATGGTTCATTTAGAGCACGTGTGGGACATCGTCTTTCGGCATCTATTCGCTTACCAGCAGTTAGATCGGAGGGCTCTTCTGTGTACATGATGCGTACTTGTTTTGAGAAGAGGGCTTTCGGGGGGCCAGCAGGGGACACCATCCCCGGTCCCGTTCTACTTCCGAGGCCTGCGCACGCGATCTAACTCGTCCTGATAAAGATCACCAACCGACACCCGGTCTTGTCCTCATTCTAAAGACCTTTGGCATAGGGGCTAGGGAGGAAGCGTGTGTAATCGCTTACCGATCTCATGTTCCTTTGATAATTCTCATGTTCGTTCTTTCGAGAATGAGGAGGCCCACGTTTGTTGCTCGTTCCGCCTGCTTGCGTGCTTGGAGGGGATATGGTGGCCATCTATGACGATTACACCCAGGTCGTAACAAGGGATACCCCCCAAGACCTATCACAAGCGGAAAAAAAAACACTCTATTTTATATTTAGCGAGGGAATTAAAAAACCTGTAATCGATGGCAGAACGACTAACTCCTCCCCTTCCGTTAGCCCGATCTGCTTGTTGATCCCAGCTGGTGCTAATCCTTTGCATCAGTGGTAGGCTTCCATACAAGGAGTTCCTTTCCAGCTGGGTCGTCACTCAATAACCGAACGAAAGGACGTAATGTCCCGCAACGTCAGTCAATTCCTCCCAATCTTTTCTTTGGAGAAATCCTTTCTTGTCTTGTGGAATTTCCCAATTCCCACTCCTCGGTAACTCATAGAATAAATATCCTAATTAGACAGAAGGCCTTACTCATTTACAGTCCCCACCTCTAAATATCATGCATAGATAGATTGTCCTTGGGTTGAGAATCGGTGTGCAGCGCTACAGCTTGAGTATCGGCTTCTCTCCCAGGGCTCACTAGCCTCAGCGCGCTCCTGCACGGCGCTACCTCTGTTTCATGGAGGACACATTGTCACCTCATGAGTTAGAAGTGTTAGCGTCATCAAACTATTTCCCCTTCGCTTATGGCCACTTCTGTGATCACTCTTTGGATTGAATGACCGTAATAAGCTTAAGACTGCTGCTCTGAAAAACCAAAGACTGAACTTTTGCCTTAACGCGCAATCGAACGCGCCTACATAGGTTGTGATGGGTCAGCACTCCCCTGGCTTTGACACATCCTTTATGTCATTCTATTTCGGATGTTAAGGAACTAGCACTCAGTCTTCTCAAAGTCATTATCTAGTAACTCTGAGGTGGGACAGAAGCTATCCTATGCTCATCGCTCGCTTCGCCTCATTGATCCTTTCCACGGGTCTTGTCATGAGCTTAGCTAGGCATAGGGCTCCGGGCAACCGAATGATTTAAGTGGGCTGGCAGGGAGTCAACATGGGGAATTGCACCCTGGGCTCGATCTACTTAACCTACCCCACCTTTAGCCCTCGGTATCATCGGCTTTAGCTTTTTTACCTACCCCATAGCCCTCCTTGCCCCAGCGCTCGGGAATCCATTCTTCCATAGTAGCTTGCCGGAGTGCATCATCAGCCTTATAAATTTGAAATTCATCCCGGAGGCTTAAACCTATTCATCTATCCTTTCCATCCCTCGCTCCACTCTTCTCGGAAAAAGGTTCTCGTTCCCATGAATCCCGATCTGCCTGGCATCGATAGTGATTGATCGAATTCCTACTCCGGTGCTGAGAAGCTTTTAAGTTTTCCTTATCTCCTGTGCCTGATCCCTGTAACCCTTTGGATGACCTTCTATCGTGCACATGTCCATCGGTCCCTCAACCCCTTACTTAAGAGTCCAGGTTCTAATCTGTACTTATTGATGGGATTCTTCATTCAAAGAGCAGCTAAACCCGAGAAGGTTATGAAATATCTTAGTGCGTTAGCGCTAAGGTTATGAAATATTTTAGCTGTGGAATAAAAACCTAAAGTTAGGAAGGAAAATGCTTAAGAGAGGCAGGCCTTTCACTCTATACCCATAGAGAGGGAAGGTTATGAAATATCTTAGTGCGTTAGCGCTAAGGAAAAACCACCCCTTTAGTTTAGTAAGGTCTAAGCTTTCCTTCCGTTCTGCGAGAGTAGGCACCAAAAGCTGTCCTATCATTTATTGGAGTGGAAGGCGCTGCTTCCCATCCTCATTCCGAAACAAAGAGAGTAAGGCCACTTGTGACGTATCTTATTGGTCCAACCCCTACTTTAAGAGGAAAGCACAAATCCCCTTTTCGTTTAGCCGATATCTCTTGAAGTATTTGTTTTGAAAAGCCTTCGGTCGTCAGGCCTTTGATATATCATTTATCTAGTGATCGAGAAATGCAACTCGATCAGGGTCGAGCCAATTATTGTAATGCTTCACTCACAGCTACAAGACTTTATTGGTCCGGTTCGAATCCCTTCTGCCTTAAATAGTTCGTACGCATCTTTTTCTTTGCCTTTTGTGCAGTAGGGTCTTTAGACACTTGAGTTGCTGCACCCCCGCGGGTTGGTATGATATATACTCGATTACTCATACTTGATTGCTTGATATATCCATGCCAGTAGGGAGGGAAATACTTAATTGGCTTCGAGCTGCCCTTCTCTTTTTGAATATGGAATTCCCTTTGAACGGCGGGGCATATTTCTTTATAAAAGAAAGCCCTATTTTTGTTAGCTGTTAGCGCGCAGTAGCCCATCTCATGATACGGAGAGAACCATTTGATATGAGTAACAATTAGTTTCCTTTCACCGGGCGTGTGGCATTAAAAGCCCCTTGGGATCCTTCCTCATCAAGAGATGAGATCCACTCATGCATAGCTTCGACTAAGAATAATAATACAAGGGAGTCTTCTTCTTCGAAGTTGCCCTAGGTTCCGATCCACCATCGGTGAGACCCCTCTTGCTTAAGTACTGGTTCCCTTCACTAAAAGAAAGAACTCGTTGAGACTGGGTCCATTGTTAGGAGAACCTCGTCTCTCCCTCTCTCACCTCAAGGTATGGTTTGGGCCCTGTGGTGGTGCAGAACTAACTCGATAAGATCAATAAGATTCAAGATCCATTGAATCCTCCCGTAGAGTAGACTACCGACCTTTATTAGCCAACCTCTTCGATTGATCAAGTTGAGACAAGCAAGCAAACTATGTATGGCTTTAAAATGGGGGTTAGACACGAGGGACTTCAGAAGACTACACCTAAGCTGAAACTGGCACCTGAGAAATTCCAACTCCTGCTGACGGAAATTTGGCACTGTTTTCTAATTTCTAATAAGGTGCGCTACGATGGGCAAAGGCCTGAGTCCACAACCAAAGGATCAAAAACAGGACGAATTGAATCATTAAAGAAAGGATTTGATTTCATTTTATGAGCAAGTGAGCTGATCTCCTTGATCTCGCCAAATGATAGGATAGCTGTTAGCCTAGGAGTTTGCTCCCCAGTTAGGTTAGCTACTCGGGCACTCCGGCTCGAAGAGCCCCACTGCCTCTATACCGGGAACCTTTGGCTTTCTTGTCTTTCTCTTTATTCTTGGATTTATACCATTTATTTCCATTCTTGTTAGTTTTCCGAACAACCAACCCCTTCTTCTCTGCAGGGCCCCAGTCAGTGAGGAGTGAAATCCTGTGTGAATCCAAAATACGAGTTTATTAACTTAAAAGGTGCTACTTCAACTTCTGCCTGAAAAGCCACGTGCGTGAGTGTTCGCCCTATCGTGCTTGCTCATGCGTTTAGTTTATAGTTCTGGTAGGTCAGTGCCTTTCCCGTCCCCGAATGGAGTAGATCGCTGAGTCCATAGGTTGCCCTCTCCCTTTCTGATGAAGCGGATGGCCCCGCATCCAACCAAAAGGCAGTCAAAGCCGAAAGTCCATTTGCGGAGGTACGCGGTGGAAGAAGGATATGATACGGAATAGGACATATCCAGGCATGGACTTGCGGACCAAGGACAATCACGGAATCTACTACTGAGAGTCGTACTCGGAGCTTTCGGTCTTGGGAGATACAGAGTTGCTTGCTCAACCAACCAGAGGGGAATGAGATTCTTAACTAGGAAGGATTACTAAAAGAAGGGGATGAGACACCCGGAAAACGCGCATTCGTCATTAGCAAGAAAACGGCATAGCTAACGCTTAGGCTTTCGCGAGATAAGGAGTTGCTTGTTGGCTTAAACCCCGATTCTTCCTTAGCTTGACAGCTAAAATATTTCATAACCTTAGCGCTAACGCACTAAGATATGATATAACCTTCTGTTAGCTCGATCTGTCTTTTCGGGCTGCTTTCGAGGAGGATCCCTGCTCTTCGTGCCTCTCACTCAGTCATTCAGGAAGCAGCACCTTGGGCCCGGTTCACCAAGCCCGATCTCGATGTGGAAAGTGCCTGCGAACGCTGAGCCGTCTGTCTCTAGCTGCTGGCTTGCTACGGCTGCTCCGTAGTTTGTGCTTTGCTTGTTTGCTTGGCCTCAGTTCCCAGGGCCTCCGATTGACCAGCAGAAAGAGAAGTGAGAGAGGAGGAGCCTGCCTTGTAAGCTAGGCCCCTTTAAGCTCTTTCTGAATCAAGTTCCTAGTCTGTTTCCCAAGCTCAAGCTGAAAGCAAAGTCGATAGCCCCATCTCTTTTCCAGCAGCTTAGGCCCTTCCTGTATAGAACCAGGTGAACCGTCTCCTTCCTTTCATTGCGTCAAGCGCTTACCTTGCCTCCGGAGGAGTTGCTTCCTACCGGCTTTGGTTTGCAAGGCCTGGTACTATTGAATTCAATTCATATGATCCTATAGCAAGAATCCTAATCAAATGACTATTTGCGAAGAAATCCCTACTTGACTGGTGCCGCTTAGCTGACAGTGAAAGCCGGAGTGCCCTCGCCCTAGCTTGATCACCTATTAGCCTTTCCTAATCGCCTTCCCTCCCAACCATCCAATCTCAAAAGTACTATATAAACAGAGATGCGCTTCCTCGAGTCCCATCCCATCAAGTCAGGAACCAAAGACTGAAACTAGCCTAGCCCCGGTTAGGCGGAGATCAAGGGATGCGCGGAGCTCAATCCTTTTTGTTAAGGTTTGGGAATCATACATCCCTTATCTGTGAGTCGAGAAAGATTTCCATCGCTGGCGAACTTGAAGCAGAAAGCTAAATTAAAAGAGAGGGAAAACCCCTCGATAGAAGGAGTGAGACTATACCCTTATCTATGAAAGACCGGTTTAGAGGGAAGCATCTGCCCCTTTCTTCAACATAGGGGATATTGAACCCTAGATTTCCCTATCTACTTTCCCATTACTTCTTACCAGGAAAAGGCATACCAAAGATTTTGGGAAAGACACATTGAAATGGAAGTTCGAGGAGTAGGCGCCTGATCAAACGCCTTACGTGATAGGGGCTTCGAGGTCCAGAGCTTTAGGAACAATAAGAACCTGTGCTTACCAGAATAGTTTGTCAATCAACCACTTGCACTTTTTGACTTCCTTCACTTTAACTAGCGCTTCCCGGAAAAGAAGTGGTTTTCTCTTTCTACTCACAAGGCTAGGTCTTACACCCGAAAGAGTCTTTCACTTTATCTATCTTAACTTATCTAAACAGGCTATCACCGCTAATAGAAAAAGTACTTGCTTGACCCGGCTTACCATTCTATTAAATGAAATGAAAGGGCTACGAAATACCTTTCGACAACTTACTAATGAACGAACCTTGGGACTCGCTAGCGCCTGTTAAGGCTAGTCATCATTAGCTCTTTGTCTTTCTAGCCGCTTTCCTTGCTTCGCCATACCGGCGAATGGACTTACTGACTAAGTTACTTAAGGTTTGGAACCCAACAAGCAAGGGCCGAGCGCGCTAGCGCGAAAGCCGTTGCGCTAACGCGCTTTAGTTTTCTTGCTGCTTTTGTGGAAAGAAAAATCTCCCTTACTTTGTTAACTTACGTAAGGAGAGCACCTTTAGTACGCCTCCTTTTTGTTCACGCAAGCTGCCTAAGGTAGTGGTCTTTCTTTATGGCATAACCCGAAAAGAGTTGTCTTAGTCTTTCTCCTTCGGTCAGTGACTAGTACGTCTTATTCAAACAATTTAGTGGTCGCCTTCGACTTATATAAAAATGGCCGTAGGTTCCTTAAGGTGAGTGCAAGAAAGACCCACCCAAGGGGGCACGAGTGGAACGGTCCTCATTAGCAGCTGTAGGTTATCATCAAGCCTAGCCTAAAGCTGAGACAAAAGTGGCTACCTTCATTTTACTTAAGATTAAAGTAAGGGGCGGGTGAGCGCAGAGAAGGGCACCTTCGATTAAGGTGCCCGAGCGAAAGGCCGTCAAGAGCTACCGAAGGAACAAGCCAAGCCTAGCCGCTTTGCGGTCCGGGCGCCATTATAGGCACCTAGGTTCGGGGAATAGTATTTTATTGGAGTTATAAATTATCGGCTAATTTTCTTCTTTCTCTTGAGCCAAAGCCAAAGAGAGTCAGTCCTTCGATGAGCCGGATAGAGGGAGAGAGATCAAGCGCTAGCGTGACAGCTCTCGTTGATACGATTCACTCAATGGCAGAGGGATGTTGCTCGTCAACGTCCGTTGCCGATCCGGTCGTCTATCTCGGAGTCATCAACATCTGCTTTTCTTCGGGACAAGAATGTTATACCCTGCCAGTGAGCTCATCGTACCTGTCGTCCAATCCATTAGCGTTGTCACCAGCCATTCCGAAGAGAGCCTTGGGGCATCCGCTTAAACCCTTGGCTTGGGTACTTCAGCCTTACAACTTTATCAGCTCAAGCAATTTTTACCTTAGACTGAAGCGCATTCACTCATAGGACGACCATCATGTACTTGTACTCAAGTGACGATGAACACTGAACCTAACAGCCGAGGAGACGATCTCCGGTACCCATGAAGAGTAGATTACCAATCCTGTCACCTTATCTTCTATGATTACACTACTCACGAATCTATCTATCCAATTTCTTACTGAACTTGACCTGTCTCCGATTGCCATGCTGCGCTTTTCGCTCCTTATCCCGTACAGAACGAAGTCAATCTTATTTATACATTAATTGCTATGGGCCCCTCTTATTGCACTGAATGACCGATCACATGGGGTGGATCTACTAATGCAATGTTTTCCCCGATCCGACAAGCACATGAGGAAAGTTACTCGCACAGGTAAGCAAAAAGGGCTGCTATCAGACTAGCGAGGAGGACGGTGGGTGGGGTAGGACTTCTTTTTTTGAAGCTGTCTCCAATGCCCTTTGTCTCTTGCTCGGCCTTTCCTTCTCGATTGAGACCGATCACGGATAGATTTGATTTACGACGTCTCTTTCGATTTGATTTCACGCATCATTCAACCAAGCACACGAGATTCTTTCATTATGTGATTTGGTTTGGTGCAGAATTGAAAGATCGAACAGAGGAAGTCGAAAATCAAAAGGTGCGGTATACGACTGAACACTAACCCCATCTTTTAATTAAAGTTTGAATCATTTACGTTCCAGGCCAAGCAAATCTAAGAGCTAGCCAGCAGCAGCCGCGCAATCAGCGAAAGGCTTGATCGCACTTACGCGTTATATACTTCACCGATAGCAAATTGATAGCGAATGAAAGGATTAACTCATTGATGGCGAATTTAGATTAAGAGTCGAGTCTTTTGTCTTTCTTCTCTCCGAAATGGCACAACCAAATTGGAGAGGAAAAAGGGGAGCAGAAGGACTTGATTGCATTCATTCATTTATGGATTTGATTGCATTATAGTTCAACTCCTTGTTTGATAGATGATCGCAACTATTATTAGATGTGCCTATTAGATAGTGCATTTATTCACAATCAATTCATCCAAGTACGGATGAACTGACAATTCGTTTTTTTTTATCCCTCAACTGCTAATAGTAAGCAAAGGGGGAAAGAAGGGATTTTTTGTTTGGGATAAAAGGGAGCAAAGAAACCTGATTACCAAACAAAAAGAAATTAACCACCAGATGGAGAACAAATAGCAATCAGAGAAGGAAGAAAGAGCCGTAAACGAAGAGATCATATGCGAACCACTCTCCCAATCAATTCAACAGAAAAGCAATTACAACGTCCATGAGAAAGAAGGGGCCAAAAGACAAGCGGAAACTGCTCCAGTCTGGGGGGCAGGCTTCGCCGTGTGAGATAACCTGGTCACTTTATCAGTGTCCCGTCTCGGCATTCCATTCCGCGCAAGGAGCAGAAGTCGCGTACTAAGGCTGAGATGCCTCGCCCGCTGATTGCGCCCAAACGCAGCATTGGTAGAGCGCGGCCTTGACGTACTTATTCGCATGGTCTTTCTTTCGCGAATTTTTTTTGCAGTAGGAGTAGAGCGTGCACCGCGGCCAAACTTTTATTTCAGTGCAATAAACTGGAACGGCTGCGTTAAGCATCTCAATGCTGAAGATTTTATCCTGAGATCAGACGGGAAAGACTAATTTTTCCGGCTCACTCTACGCAGCTCAAATAGCCAAGGTCGGTGGAAAAGGAATAGTAAAGCTTGTTTGGATATAAGGAAGCACTCATTCTCTCCCGATGATCATAAAGAAAGGCTTGCCTATACGTCTTTCTAGCGTACGCGCGGTTCCTTTCGATTGGAGTCTGTCGCTACCTGGATCAATCAGCCTATTCTAGTTCGCCTTGTGTCATCCGATTTGAGGGAATTCATTGGATCGTGAAGTTGCTTCACACCTTAGGCTTCGCTGCCCTCCCGGCTAGCTATTTTCCAATGTGGTTTTGCCCAATTCGTTGAGTTACACGTTTAGGTCACAAACAGCACCGCTATGCTGCTCCTACTATGCGGAAGGTTTCCCAATCATAGTTGTTGTGCGAGGTTGAATTGGACAGTTGGTTTTATCAAGAATCTTGCCCTGTCTCACGGCTCCCTGTCTATCTATCATATTTTGAGTGACTTTCTTGCCAACCCCACTTATTTATATTATAGCATTTCTGTTTTCTATGGGTCATCATGTTTACTTTGAAACATGCAAAAATAACCAATGATGCAATCTTTGTTTTTTCTTTCTACCTGCAGGGATAGTTTTTATATGATATCCACACTCTTACACCTAAGACTGATTACAAAAGACGGAAGTAATGCAAGAATCGATTGAAGCCTTAGCGCTTGAGCTTCGCATCTATAGAGAGGTAAGCTATTTCTTAGCTATAAATAAGTAAGCAGCTACTTCTTTGCTATTGAGCGGTAATCCCTATTTATTTTAGATATTTGTTCAACGAGAACGAAAGAAAACCACAAAGAAGAGGTGGGTGTAGTAAAGGATTGAAGACCTTATGTTCGAGATCAACCGAGGAGCTGATAATGCCATTCAAAATCCAATTCAAGTCCAAGATCCCGGCTAGGAGAAAGAAAGGATGTATCTCATGGAAGAGAATCCGCTTCCACGGGGGTAGCGTGCTGGGAGGAAAGATCATTCGTAGACCTTTATCTGAAAGGTGGTGAACAAGTTGCCCCTGTTGGCTGGCCCGAAGTAACTCCCCACTTCGAACGCGGGTCTCTGGAAATGGCAGATTTCTGTCTTCGATCGGAGTTTGCACGAATCTGAGGAGATTCATACATAACTATTCACCTAGTAGTTAAATACGAATCGAATTGAGCGCGACTTCTGCTCATCAAAAGTGGGATTTAGTAAGCGTATTCTAACTAAATAACAGAGCTGCTGAAGGCAGAGGACTCTTGGCCCTATCACACAATAGGTATAGAGTTTTAAGTGAGCTTTGAAAGAAGGTTAGACGATGAATCTAGGGCAGCAGATTACACTGCAAAAAAAAGAAGTACATCGGCTTAAGCAAAGGAATTAATTCTTTGAAAAGAGGCCCTTTATCCTAGGGGTAGGGAAGGAATCCGCTGACAACGAGCTCCGCGCTCAAAGATGCCATAGAAGCGCTTTTAACGCGCGTTTAGCAAGCTTTGAGTAAGAAGGTGACGACCTATTCGACCCGGACGGTTTTTGCTTAAAAAAGATGAGTTCCTTGTTCAAACTCTAATCGTGGAGCAACAAGGTGATAGGGCGGTACTGCTTTAACGTTTGCGGGGCAGGGATCTTTTGATCAGTGTGAGGGCTGAGAGTCTTTTTGTAGGAGACTACTTGGCCCAGGCTTCGTAGGTTGGACAAGGCTTTTTTCAGGCAAAATAGCGAAGGTTGGTGGTCAAATAGCCAAGGGGGGTGTTGACCTATTCGACTTCGTTTCATCGGTTCATACTTATGAGATGGAGGCTCCTGGCGCAAACTGAGGGCAGGGAAGGATGCTATTTCATTCTCTTAGATCAAGGAAGACTCCAAAGGAGCTCTTTCATTGAAGTGTCTGCCGCCCGGCCTGGTTACCCCAATCCTTAAGTATTTTCGTGCCATGATCTTATCATTGAATAATCAACGCAACTTATTTTTGTTGTTCACCGCTGGATGATAGATTGTTTGGCGGCGATTACTAAACTAAGGGTCCGCGATACACTCCCCTGATCTGCTATTCTATTATCTCAAAGTATCGTCGAGGTATCCAGGTTTCGCCCCCTAGTGGTATAGTTCAATCTTTAGGGGCATCAGGGACAGCGAGAAGATTCTCAAAGAGATAACTCGCATATGAAAGAAGGGATGCTTCGCTTGCCATTGAAGGCGGTTCCTGCTTCTAGCGCGAAAGCAGACAACGCAAAGGGAGGTAGCGCAGCCCACCTAACAGAAGCTAGAAAGGCTATAGGCGCGAAATAAAAGCGAGCCGGGAATTCGGCATCATATCGGTTATGGAGCTATTACCGAAGATCACACTCGCTCTTACCTCCGCACTGTGCCTGTTCCCTTCCCGCTCAGCTCACTAATAATATATATAAACCGAGCAGTTTTTATGGGACTGACAATCTCTATGTTCACGGCACGCATTCAGGCTATGAGCTTGATGGTCCGGCGCAGCAGTTCGCATGGCAACATCTCAGCAATTGCGGAGGATGTCATACATTTTTTGAATTTGTCAAAGACTGTGAAGGTCTATGATAATGCCACGTTCAAGTATCTCAAGCAGAGAATCGCTCTCGCAAGCCCTCCGAAGTTTCTGGAAAGGCCCCTTTCTTCTCTTTTGTATGTTCGGGCAACAATTCTGGTTAAGGTTAATCAGAAAGCCTACCCACTCCCTTGGGAGGGAGTACTACTCTAGAGAAGCAAGCAAACTTTAGGTCAGACTTGCCTGGGACTCAGGCAGCGAAAAGAAAGAAGAGTCTTTCTTCCTTCTGCCCGGACTGCCTAAAAAAGAAGGGGCAAAAAGGCCTTTTTACTTTTTATTCAATTACACCAAACGTTCTTCCCTTTTGTCCACCCCAAAAAGAATGGGCTTCTTCTTATTCTTAACCTACGGATACCGAAAGAAAAAGATTTTACCCCTACTCCCTGCCCTAAGCGCCTGGCGCAGCTAGCGCGCTAGAGCTTCCCTCCTGCCCTGCCCCTCTTCCAACTGAGCGATCTCGTTGTGCGTGGATATCTTTTACGTATGGTTTGACTACCGAGGGAAGCGCAGTTTTATATAAGACCTTGAGAGTGCCTCAACGAGACCCAGAGAGCATGGTAAGTAAGATCGGACTAAAGATCGTTGGGACAAGGTAGGAAAGCATACCTGGCTGAGCCAGAAGAGTCAGTTCAAGGCAGACGACTTCACACTAACCAGAATCGGAAACCTAAATCAGTGACACACGAGACTCAAAAGAGGAGAGTCCGCTCGAGGTTTTTATTACTTATGAACATATGGAAATCTTTCGTAATAGCATACTTTTCTTTTCTCACCCACCGCCCTTCCCCTAGGAAAAAGAGTTCCTCGGAGGAAGTCAATACAGACTCGAATCTGACCGTTATTCTTCTACTTACCTTCCCCTTAGTTAAGCTTAATCCTCAACTTACTTCGGAACAACGGGTTCGAGAACTTCGAATCCAGCTTTCGGAGTAGTGGAAAGTAGCATAGGACCCGGCTTAGCTTATTAGGGATAAGTAAGGCATGAAAAAGAATATGCTTCAGATTCGGCCTTCTCTTCCTCAAATGAAACAACAGATAATTCTCCAGTTAATGATGCAGATTCGGATGCGGCAGATGGGGATGTGGATTTGGATATGGTACGCTAAAAGGTGAACCTGAGACGAGACTCTTTTTTCCCCTTTGAGTAAGCCGAGAAAGGAGATTTCTGAGATCAGGCCATGTATGCTGGTCTCGCCTCAGACCCAAAAGCTAGTGACTCCCAGAATTCCCATCACCCGATCCTTATTTCCATGTGATGCGTCCGGCAGGCAGCTTTGCTGCAGGCAGTAAGCAACAGGGCTCGGTTCAGTGGAGAGCAGCAGCACGCGCAGATCTAGGCTAAATGGGGGAGAAAGGTCTGAGGGTTCCAAACCTTCCTTCACGCCACCCCTCCCCAGCAGGCTAGTTGCTTGTGTATGTAAGCTGGTGGGGGCCAGCTCTCTCTGAGCTCTGAGTAAGGAGGCGGGAACCATAGCGTAGGCAATTGACATCATTCACTCACCGGGCCAAAATAGATTGGAGAAGGGACTAAGGAAGAAACTGTTATTCAGTACTTCCAGTACCGAACGGGTCTATTAGATTAGGTCCTTTTCATTACCGTTCCGAGGTTGTACTGCTTTCTAGAAGGATGCCCCCGGTTGAAGATCGTGCAAGTTAGGTTGTATTGGCGGAAGGAACGTAGGGGAGGGAGGTGCCTTCTCAGCAACTCGTGTAATGTCGTCGTATGTTATGTATGAGGTGATTGATCTCTATGGCTCTCTCCGAAGGTTCAACAAGCTATTAGCTATGCGAGGGTCTTCTAGAGAGCTCTCTTTTTTCTCTCTCGTAGCACCACGAGTACCCCCCTCTTCTTAAGGTAAAGGGCCAGGCAGGCTGCAGGCAGCAGAACTTAGTGAGCTCATTTGATAGTGAGATCAAAGCCAGCAGGAAGAGCGCCATAGGAGGAAGCCATCATACCAGAAATAGGAACATGGTGAGGCTAATAGGCCCACCCATAGCTGACCCTGGTGGGAGGAAAGAGAAAAAGCCCCTTTTCCATCTCTGAGAGATGGAATGTTCCCGTCACCTTGAAGATCGGTGACTGCAAGAAAAGGGCCCCTTACTATAGATAGGCTAACGCGCCTTTACTAATATTATAATATAAGGCCCTTCTTTCTCAAAGTAAAGTTTATCACTTATTGCTTTAGTTTTCAATAAGGCTCGGCATCGGGCTTTAAAGGAATCTGATGCTTCATAATCTCATCATTATTGTGAGTTTACAACTCATCGTAGTGCCAAGCAAAAAAATCCTTGTATTCTTGGAGGAGTTGGATGAACTTACCTTTCTCCTCCAGCGTCCAAGTACTGCCAAGTCTAATGATTATTCGATTTGGGCCCCAAGGTTAATGTAAAAAGTGGTTGCAAGTCAATCTGCTTGTCCTGAATCTGGGTTGGTAGTCAAAAGTATGTTCCAGAGCATTCAATCCTTAATGCTTAATTAATAAATGAATTCAGAGGGGTAGGCAATTGGTTTTAAGCTGGACTTTTCGCCACCAATAGAACTAGATTTATCCTGCAACACTTCTTCTTCCGAATAGTCAGATTCTTGGGGATCTATCTGATGATTTCCAACCCAACCCGGAGAAATAAGGGCTTAAAAATTCATTGATAAATCAATTCAACCTCCTTGTTTGAATAAATAGAAAGCAATTGAAATTCAAAGCTTTTGAGTTTGAGATTGAAATATAATTTTTAAATTTAAGAAATAAACCTAAAGTTCCCTTCTTTTCTCTGCCAGGTTCAGTATAAAATGCACTGATCCCATGGCGCTTTCCCTATTAAGAAATGTTTTTAAACCACTTCCTCGGATAAGTACCACGTACCAGAAAAGTAAAAAAGTTCTAAAGCTGGAGCTCGTTATGAAGTACCTGACAATGAAAGGCAATTAAACATTGATAAGGGCTGCACTTGAATCCCCTCGCCTAGCGTACCTTCCTGTTAGAGATCCCATGCCAATTTACCAGCAGGTTTCTTCATATTCAGTAGTAGATGTAGTAGATTCAGATCCTTCAATAGCAAATCTAGATACGAAACCCGCAGAGACAAAGGTCGGTACAGAGGCATAGGAGGAAGTATCAAAGGAAGCATCCTCGCCCGTTCGAAACCCAGCATCAGTTTACCCCAAGGAAGCGGATCCCATTGTAGTTCCACCCGTTGAAGATGAAATCTTAGATCGAGATCCGGATCCACCCGCAGCATAAAGAGCAAAGGCGGGGCCGGCTCAATGTTGAATTGAGAAATCCATTCAAGGGTCGGAACATTCTAATGCCGGAATAGGGAATACGGGAAAGCAGCTGGATCCATTGGTTAAGATCTGGCTCGGATGCTACTGGTAGCTAAGCATTTGGATCTGCTACTCGGATTGCAAGTGGTGAAAAAAACTGGTGGTTCTTCAACTGAATAAAAAAAAAAAAATCAACTAGTACTAAAGTCCGTCCGTATGAAACAACCTATTACGATCTTCTAGCAGCTTATGCGTACTATTCTTCCCTTCCTGGTATTTTAAAAAGAAAATGTGACTACTACCTTCTAGCTGCACTGGGCATACGCATACTTGACTGACTGGGGAACCAGTAGCTCTTAGGAAGCCAACCCGGGTGTTTCAGCCTTTGCTGTATGAGCCCACCCGACCAACTTATTGTTAGTCGGAGTCCGACTTGCTTGTTGTTGCCTCTTCCTACCTTGCTTGTTCCCTCCTAGATCATGGGGATTTCCTTGTTTAGTGTCCTTACCAACTTCAAGCCCTACCCTAAATTAGTTATTAGTTAGAACAATGCGAACCCTAGTTCTTCACTCTTATCAGGCGTACTTTCCTTCCCTAGCTTTTAGCCGACCTTGAGCCAACACAAAGGATGTCCACATTGGCAGTATCCGAGGGATATGGATATATAGTTCGATATGGGGTTATCATTGTCTACAGCTCGCCCATAAATGTTATGGTACGATCGATAAAATGAATGCGTTCAAGGCGGCTGGCTCCACTAAGCAATACTGTTGTTATTCAATTCCTTTATTCAATCAAGAAGGGAGTTATTCTCCTGTACTGTACCAAAGCAAAGCTCAAGCATGCAGGCAGGAAGATTGGAGCTAGTCTTTCTCCCTAAAGCAAGCAAGAAGATCTGTCTTTTGATTAGAACTCCTTTCCTTCGGTGAGTTAGGAGCGAGCTCCCGAAAGCAACCAAGAACAGACAGTAGGCAAAGGCCAGGAGCTAGTTAAGAGATAAGGAAAGCAAGTAGGGTGAGGTATACCGAGCAAAAAAGCAAGTAAAGGGGTTAGGGCTACTCGAGTTCAAGAGTTATATGTAGGGTGGAGAAACATAAGTTTATACAGCCCAATAGGCAACCACCTAAGATAGGGGCACCGCTTGGCTTAATTGGCTCTATTTTCACTATGCTAAAGCGTTACAGAAGTACACGATTTCCTCTTTTGTTTGGGCCTGTTTGGGGCGTAGCCCTGAAGCGGCTTTATCTATAGTATAGAATTAGGTGTTGTCCCTGCTGGGCCGACTTAGCGAAATCGCTCCGAACCACCTTCTCTAGTCGAGTTACTTAGCCGAAATCCCCTTCGAGCTTCTCTCATATCTTTATCTCCTCTCTTCTCCTTCGGACCCTCGATTCTCCAGTTTACAGAGCGTGTTTGTTAGCCCGCCTAGACCCAATCAATTCGAGGTGGATCCCCATCCAACACAACAGGATGGCGCATCGGTTTTGATTCCTCTTCCTATTCCTCGTCCTTGTCGTCGTCTTCATCTTTGTCTTCTTCGGAGCAATATTCGGATGTAGATTTGGAATTTAGTGGGGGTTAACATCCAAAATGGGGTCGCTTAGTTGTTTTCGTGTGAGGGGAATCTGGCACTTTGACACGGCTCCTTCTGGTAGATAGAAAGCTCGGGAACCTCAAGAACCAGAGATTGAGATCGGGCGGTAACTGAACAGGCAACAAAATGGGTTGGCTGGGAGGCAGTTGGGTTCCTAATTGGGTAGTTGAGCTCTGAACCGGGGGCAGTTGGCTCTCACTAATTTAATCTTGTTTCGATGCTTTAGAGCGGGGTGATCTTTTCCCCTTTGCCAAGGTCAACGCGCGCCTATTCTATAGCCCATTAGGCTTCTTTTTCCTTCTCCTCTTCCTATTGATCATAAGCATCTCCGGTTCTCGCCAATAGAAATAGTTGACCCGGATTTCTCTTCAAAAATGTTAGAATGGAGGAGCTCTATGGTTAGGTCTTGGATGTTGGGATAAAAACCTCAGTTTCTGAAGGTATTCTATTTAAAGAAACTGCCAAGGAAATGTGGGATCACTTGGCAACTCTCTATGCTAGAGGGAATGATGCAAAGTATTACCAGCTGGAAATAAAAGTTCGTAATCTTAAGCAAGGTTCGATGTCGATCACCGAGTACTACAACAAGCTTCAGCCCTATGAAGGTGGGAGGAATTGAGTCACTACAATCCCCTCTCCAAGTGTACTAGCAACTCTCGAGCATCAGTTGAGCAGTATGTGAGCAGACAGAAAGTATTCCACTTTCTTGCAGGCCTTCGGCCTGAGTTTGAAGTTTTGAAGATTCAGCTTCTCAGCAGTGGGGATTTTTTTTCTATCGTTGGCCATGCCTCTTCTGATGTTTGAGGAGGAACGGAGGAAGATCATGGTGCCTCTCAAGTCTCCAGTATCGACGGAAAGATATGTTATGCTTTCTGATGGTAGGGGTGGCAAGCTTTAGAGAGTAGGGGCGGCCGTGGCCGTGGTCGAGGACGTGGACGAGGAAATCAAAATCCTAATTCTACCTGAAAGTGCACCTATTGCCACAAGACCGGTCACATTCGTGAGACATATTGGGACTTGCATGGTCGTCCGGGGAATGCAACTTCTCTCCGTGCTCATACTGCTTCTTCTATTGCGGATGCTACCAGTGATGGTATGACACCTTCTTTCACTCCTACTATGGTTGAGGACCCGAAGGACCAGTTGACTCCCTTCCAAGCTCTTGTTCTGAAACGGTTGGAAGCTCGGTGTCTCCTCCATGGACACTTCAGGTACTGGTAGGTCGGCATGCCACCTTTTCATCTTCCTTTTTACCATCTTGGATTATAGATACTAGTGCCATAGATCACATGAGAGGTGAGCCCTTATTAAGTGATAGTTGGGCTTGTCCTCCATCTATTCATCATCTTTCTCTAAGCCGGTTCGTCTTGCTGATGGGTCTTTCGTCCCTATTGCTGGGATGGGGAAGGCTCACCTATCTTCCTCTTTACCTTTTTCTTCAATTCTTTATGTTTCTAAGTTTCCTTGCAATCTTCTCCTCTATCTCTTAAAGGAGTAGTCTTACCAAAAATAGAAAGTGTAGTGTAACTTTTTTCCCTTCCTATTGTGTCTTTCAGGATCTGGGGACCGGGAGGCGTATTATATACGTGGCCGTGAGGAGCGAGGATGATATCATCTCTGCCCACCTGATGACATCAGGCATGCTCTTCACTCCTTATAGGAGATTCTCTTATCTCTTGGAAAAGTAAGAAACAAAGTGTTGTTGCACGATCTAGTTCCTTAGTAGTGGTAGGGCTATCGTGCTATGGCTGATACAGCTTCAGAGAGAGTCTGGTTACGGTGGCTTCTTCAAGACATGGCTATTCTCGCAGACGGAATCAACCCCTGAAAAAAGAACTCTATCAGAATTTCGTATAAAATAGTAATCGCAGTGGCTATCTTTCTTCAAGTGAGAGATCGGATCGAAAAACCATCGCCCAAAGGTGCTTTCACGAAAGAGCTTAACTAATAGGGCACCGGTGGCTAAGAACCTTTCCTCACTCTAGAAGCCTTCAAAACCACCCACTGGACTACTGATCCCTTGCTTTGCGTAGGAACATGAGCAACGAGGTATGACTCCTTATTAGGATTGGTTTCTTCCTTCCTCCGTTACGTTTGATAGCTGCTTCGCTCGTACTCTCTTTTCTTGCAAGCGAAACTCCACTCACTTTGAACCTTAGGAAGACTAGAAAAGAG
>LT855379.1:5000-42500 GCA_900184695.1 Betula pendula | reverse complement strand
CGGCGGGGGAAGGAAAACGCTTTCGGAGATCGAGATTTTATTTGTTTTTCATCGAAAACGAAGAAGGCCGAGGATGGCCTATGGTGGCGTGTTATCTGAAGGGAACACGCTTTTTCGACCGCGGTGGTATGATTGCCGGGCCCTCTCCTCGTTTCGCCCGCTGGCCTATTGGGATAGCAGCCTTCGGGCTTTGCCTGCCCTTTATTTATAATAAAAAATTCCGACTCGGCCCGGGAAAGCGCCGGCAACAACAGAAAGGAAGGGGTCCATGTAGCTGCTGCGCCCGCCCCCTTCTTAGTCAATGGGGCAGCAGGTTCGGCATCTACTAGAAAATAGAGAATCCACTTCAGATAACCACGCCTCTGCTAGGCAGCGTGTGGAATAGCCGAGAGCGGACCTTTTTGGATATATAATCAAAGTGGAGAGTGGAGTTACGGGAACAGCCGTCTGATGGAAAACTACTTTCACGTTCGGTTCAGAGAGCACTTTTTTCGTTGAGAATTCCTCGTTCCCTTTCGTGTGAATTCCCCAGCGGCGAATTAAAAACTTGTGGGGCCCTATCTATTCCATCTCTCGAGCCCCGAAGAAAACCCCCCTCCCCTTCGGACTCCATATCTCTTTTGACTCTATATATGTGGGCACCTGATATCTATGAGGGTTCACCCACCCCGGTTACAGCATTCCTTTCTATTGCGCCTAAAATATCTATTTCTGCTAATATTTCACGTGTTTCTATTTATGGTTCCTATGGAGCTACATTGCAACAAATCTTCTTTTTCTGCAGCATTGCTTCTATGATCTTAGGAGCACTGGCCGCCATGGCCCAAACGAAAGTCAAAAGACTTCTAGCTCATAGTTCAATTGGACATGTAGGTTATATTCGTACTGGTTTCTCATGTGGAACCATAGAAGGAATTCAATCACTACTAATTGGTATCTTTATTTATGCATTAATGACGATAGATGCATTCGCCATAGTTTTAGCATTACGGCAAACCCGTGTCAAATATATAGCGGATTTGGGCGCTCTAGCCAAAACGAATCCTATTTCGGCTATTACCTTCTCCATTACTATGTTCTCATACGCAGGAATACCCCCGTTAGCCGGCTTTTGTAGCAAATTCTATTTGTTCTTCGCCGCTTTGGGTTGTGGGGCTTACTTCCTAGCCCCAGTGGGAGTAGTGACTAGCGTTATAGGTCGTTGGGCGGCCGGAAGGTTGCCACGAGTAAGTCAGTTTGGGGGACCGAAGGCAGTTCCCCGTGCACCGGACACGTAGCTTACCGAATCAGTTGCGACACGGATGGGAATGCATGCTACGAAAGATAGGATCGAGTCTGATGCATCAACCGTCTACTCAATATCCTTGTACGAGTCCACAATCACTACACGAGATGAACCTTGGTTTGGTGAATTGAAGTTGGCCTTAGGTGTAATAGGACTCCCAGTTACTGCGCGCGATCGTATACTGAGGTGCTCCCCGCCGGTTGTTGGAACGACGCGAGCCGGGCCGGGCCTCGATTCAGAAAGATGAAGGGCCAAAAAGTATAAATAGGGGGTTCCAAATTATCCATCTCATTGGGGGCGGAAAACGAATCGACATCTCGATGTGATACAGCCTTTTCTATATTTTAGTTGGGAAAGAACGGCGAAGTCCATCCGAACCGTCCAATGAAGAATAAGAGGAGAGCAAAGCGCCAATGGCGCGCGAAGCGCATGCGGAACGGGCACGGAGAAAAATAAGTGTGGAGGAGAAGCAGCCGAGCTCATTCCCTTCGCTTCCTGGGCCCAAAGCAGTGCAGTCTTTCCTGGCCAAATCAAGGATTTGGGGCTTCTTGCTACGCTACTTAACTATAAAAATCCATTTTTTTTAGTAATATATATGAATAGAAAGATAGATCCATCCATCTATCCTATCCGATTTCTATTTTTATATCTAAAAAAGAATCGATTTCATTCAACGTTTGATTAAAAGAACTGCGCTTAGCCCCCCCGCTCATGAAACGGCTCTGCTGCAATGGATGGCAGAGGGTCCGTAGTACCCAAAGCACTGGAGTGATCCAGTAGCCGGGAAGGGGCCTAGAAGTGCCTACTACTACACCACACTACACTTGGCTCTACACATTTACAGAGCTAACCCCTGTCCAGTCCCTGGCAGAGCTAAGGGGGCTTCAATCCTTATTCCTTATCCCCATCTTCCCCCAGGCTAACGGGGCCTTACTTATTCAGGGGGGAGAGTGGAGCCTCAAGAAGCACTGTTGAGAGGAAGATCCTTGGCCCCTCTTCATTCTCTACAGGGTTCCAAACCTTTCTTCAACATAGGTGACAACGAGCGAAGCAGAGATGGAAGAGATCGAACACGGGAATAAGAAGCAAGCTCGCCTTCCTTTTTTATTATTTTGATAGAGGGGGATGGAGAAAGTGGACAAAACAGACTCGCATTTCCCAGCAATCAAACTACTGCTGCAAGAAAAGGGCTGCCATTAATTAGTCTAACGCGCAACGGCTTTCTAAAGCTCAATCCCTTGCTTGTTGGGGCACGAACGGTAAAGTTAAAGTAAGGAGTTAAAGCAAGCTGCCTTTCTATATCAGCCTAAAGTTCAACCAGAAAGAGATATCTTAGGGGCAGGTCCGGACAGGAAGTCGCCGGGTAGTACTCTAGGTAATTTGGGTAAGTTTTGGAGATCCTGCTCGTCCTTCTCAGGCAGGGAGGTAAGATAAGAAAAGGCTCAATAAACTGGCTTACCACAACAAAGTAGGGTTAGACAGCTAGAACAATAAAGAATGGAAACAATCAGTAGGCATGGTCAGCAGGTAGCTACTTTTCCCACTTATTCTTTTCATTTCAAAATCCGGCTCGCTCCCGGCTACCTGTCCTTTGGACAGCCTTCGCCCGCCTAAACAAGGAATTCCATGAGAACAGGAAAACCAAACTCAATTCGGTGCGGCTTATATAAGAGTGGGGATGAAGAGTCACTCACTTTTGACAGTTGATTTCCCTTCCTATAAGCATTCGCAGGTACCTCGAGGGACAATATCTCGAAGATCCTGGATAGGAAGAGTCATCTGAATAGCGAAGGCGTGGTTCATCCTCTAAGAGAGAATAAATACAGCGTCAGTTGAACAACAAATAATGGTGATATGATGAAGTATGCGGGTAAGCTAAAAGAAGGTGATATAGATCCATTCCTTCCAACATCCTCATGGGGCCAGACCACACGAAATTCCACTCTCCTCTGTCTTATCTCTGTGGCACATCTGTCCTTTGCACCTCTCTACTACCGCAGACTTGTTTCTCACCATCGGCCAGTCCTCGATTTCTATAACTCCATCGTCCTGCTCTAGGAAAGCCCCGGAGATTCTATCCGAGGAACAGGGGGATACAAAAAAGTACAAGATAGTTACCACCTATCTCAAGTGCCAGTTAAAGAACCAATTATTGGCAAGAAGAGAAAAAAGGATGGATCAAATTCTATTGATTTATAGAGAGGTGAGTCGAGGTTTTACACGCGCGAGTCCAAAACGGGAGGTATATCAAAATGAGTAAATATAATCAGAAAGCATAAAATCGGAATCCGAAATGACGATGCAGTTGGAGTAAGGCAAAGAGAACAAACAAGAGTAAGAGGTAAAGCCATGTATAACGAGAATAATCATCTACGAAAATCACATCAAGGGCTGGTAAGATTACAGCAATGGATTCGTTGCAACATCTGACCGAGATTCAATAAGCCTACTCAGAAGAAAGGAGGTCCAAGAAGTCGACCAATTCATTCCTCTACCCCGCTACTAGGTCGTCATAGTGGTATTGACATAAGGCCTGGTACCTAATTCTAATAAGAAATCTTTCTATAAATGTTTGCGTCCCTTTGATAAAAAAGAAATGATTCAGTGGGATGATGATGAGTATATATATATATAAAGTAATCTTATGCAGAATTCAAATTACTCTCTCATTTTCTTCCAGATGGTACTGTTGAGCGTATCCAAAACTTGAGTATAGACTCCGGTGATACACTAAGATCCGATCAATGGCAAGTTTTCAGCCGCATACCTTTCTTGTTTGTAAAAGAGGGACGAGTGATAACTTTTTGGTTCTACTCAAAGGAAGAAGTGGTGAATGCAACAGATGGGTCAAAACAGTTCCACGGGTTGCAGTCATCTCAAGAAAGGCGAAACTGGAGTTCCTTTATGACTAAACTAATATATAATAAGCACCGTAAAGATCAAAGGAATCGAAATTGACCGATAGCCAATGCTAACAAGCAAGGCCGGGCGAGGGGTAATATAAAGAACTGAACACGTTTCCAAAATTCTCACGTAGGGTCTCTTTTATTTTCCTTACAGGGGGATAAAAAAACTCTTGAAAAGGAGTCAGCTGTCTGCGCGAGTCACCGCAGCACCTGTCAATGTAAGCATTCAAGCCCAGCAAGAAAATCGGAATGGCTTATTCAGTCAGGCCATTCCAGGAATCAAACGGGACAAGGTCATCTAAAGAAGGTCCGGGTCAAAGTGAGGAGAAATACTATACAGAGCTGATACATGGGTGTGCCGTATACGCCAGGCAAATCCTATTCAGTCTGATTAGTTTGCTGGCCGGCGGCCGCTCAACTGTTCGAGCGCAATAACAAAATGTTTCCACTTTAGTTGGGGGTCATCCGCAAACAATAAGTGTATAATCGGCAAACTGAAAAAAGGAGTTAAGACTGACGCAAAAATTCGTGATTTGAAGACTTCCTTTCCCCTTCGATCTACTCGGTCAAACAATTCAAGATAAATCAACACTCAACCCGCAAAGGAAGTAGTTGAGTTTAAGGGAAACTTTTCCTGTTCCAATTGAAGAAGCCGAAGGGGTGAACGAGCGCGGCGCAAGCAGTAACTCCTATAAACGCTGGTTCTTCGATATGAATTGGACTTCCACCGGGGAATACTTTTTAAAGGAACGGGAGCTAAAGAACTGAACACGTTTCCAAGATCATCTCATGGCTATTGATACAAACACTGGCCAAGTCTCTATATTCCCAATTTGGTCAGGTTTAATTGTGCCAATTCAAGTTCACGAACTCGACTTCTCAAGATACCAAATGGGCTATGTATCAATGGAATCTCAAAAAAGAAAAGATTAGATTTATACTAAAAGGTCCCTATCTACCTTTCTAAGACAACAGATCGAATTCCTCTACTCCCTTCGTTTGGAAACAACTCTGGAAGAGTATCTACTCCAATGATACTTGGTCTCGAGTCGAGCTGGGGCGTCATTTCATAGATCGACTTTCATGCTAGATAGAGAAGAATCCGAGCGTTCCCATCAGTCCAACAATGTTCCAAAAAAAAGAGATCTTGTGGGAACGAAGTAGTGCTCGATCAGTTCCATTCGCGGTTCTAGGTTGGGGCGCGAATAAAAAGACGATGTCCTAACACTGGACGAAAGGGACATAACACTTCTTCCTATTTCTTAACTCAAACAAGCGAGTGAAAGGAGACCAAAAAGTTTATAAGCATTTCGAGTCCTACGACCTTTTCGATGTGAAAATAGCCTTTCTCAACAGAAAGAGTCCGACAACTCCGAGACACCGAACAAATTCCATAGCGGAACTCAGCTGAAAAACTACAGGGCGTTAGCGCAACGGCTTTCTAAAGCTCAATCCCTTGCTTGTTGGGTTCCTTTTTCGTCTCGCATTTCTCATCGAACAAATACGGAAAAAGAATCATATTGAAAACGTTCCTAACCCACCAGCCCCTTCCTTCGTAGAGCCGTGTATTGTAAGTGATCCGAACCTGCCCGGAGCGAGCCTCCCATAGAGGCAAGTGAAGTTGGTGAGCCGTATGATGGGCAACTATCTCCTGCGGTTCGGAGAGGACTCAGCTGTTAGTTAGTACCCCCTTGGTTTCGGGGTGGACCCTTTCACTCTATTTTATTATATACGCTTAGCGAAAAGAATGTTTTTTGATACACCTAGGACATGGATTCTATATGAACCAATGGATCGTGACAAGTCGTTACTACTAGCAATGACTTCCTCTTTCATTACTTCATTCTTTTCATATCCCTCTCCCTTGTTCTCAGTTACTCATCAAATGGCACTCAGTTTATATCTTTAAGTTCGATCATCGACAAGGTTCAAAGAAAGGGTGGCCATTGATAAAGAATCGATTCCAAACCACAATGCTAGCAGATGGCGGGCCTCCGCTTTTCTTTTCATTAATGAAACCTGCCAGTTATTATGGACTCCAATCAAAAGGACAAAAAATTAGGATTTTCAGGCGTTTGCCTCTTTGTTCAAAAGAAAAAAAAAGACGTGGGTGGCATTATGACTGGGGTGTCAGTTAGAAAGGTTCTTACAATGTTCGTTCAATCAAGCAGCATTATTTTTTTTTTTTAACTTAAGGAGAGGGAGGAGGGCTTTCTAAGAAGGGCTTGGGACCTATGAACGGAACAACACAACAAACATGATGAAATAAAGAAGAATGAACGGGAGGCGTCGGAGGAAGGACTGACGAACTACTTACTTATGGTTGGTTAACTACTTTACTTACTTGGGGTTCTTTCTCGTAAGTGGTATACCTACACCCTGCACGCACACTCACTATATCTATAGTAGTATACGTTGATAGCCTTTCGCAAAAAGCCCCTCTCTCTCTATCTACTAAATACAGTTTTTTCAGGCCGAACAATAGCAAGGTATTAGACCCGGATCCAGCTGAAAAACGGAATTGAATACTCTAAGATGCTTCATAGCTTCAACAAGCCCCTTTCTTATTATTAGTAAGATAGGGTTCCAAACCCGCGCTCCAGCGAAGAAAACTACAGGGCGATTGTAAGATGGTTGGCTTTTGATTCAGGTGCTCTTTGGTCTTCAGGTGTCTACTGCTTAGTTAGCTCTGTAGTTCTGTCTTGCTTTAGTTGCCTACCCCATCTATGCCTATGCAACAGAAAAGAGAACAGCAACTACTGTGCTGTGCCCTACCTGAGAGACAACAGCTATGCCCTACCACTGCTACTGAACTGCCTCTACTACAGCTATGAAAGGGAGAGAGAAAGCACAGCTACGTAGCTACCGTAAGGTTATGTCTTTCCTTAAGGAAGTGTTAGCTTGCATAATGTATCCCCTCCTCCCCCCCTTCGGGGTCTGAATCCACAGGCGCTGACTCTGCCATCTCTTTCTGTCTGCTTCCAGAGGTGCTTAAATGGTCATTATCCGGGTGAAGGGATGGACTGGGGTAGGTAGGGATTGCTGTTGCTTTCGTAGCGCTTGCTTCTATCTATGTATAGTGCTCCCCATATCTGAAATCAATAACGTCGACGTGGATTCATGTCACTCCCTCTGGTGGGGTCCTCCCAAAATCCCGCTATAGGATAAACAGAGAGAATCTATTCTGTTTTCTATAGAGAATAGCGGCGGAGCGCCGTGATAGATAGGGGCATTACTTGCTTGCTTGGCTATTTTTTGTTTCTAACCGCTTGCTTTATTTGAACAGGAAAGAGCTTTGCTTGCTCCGTGTTTTTGGTTTTCCGGGGCAGGGCTCTTCTGCTGTTTTTGACTTTTGTTTTGGGGTTAGTACTTCACAGGCTCTGGGTTCCTTGCGGCGCTGCCTCATGCTTGCGCTTGCTTGAATGCCAGTACGTTACGTTACTAGAATAGACGGTTGGCTGCTGCGCTACAGATCTCGCCGGAAGGGTCTTTTCCTTTGCTTGCGGAAGTGACCCTGCTTGCTATTCTATCACCCCTCGCCCGGCCTTTACTTGATAGGGCTCCTTCACCAGGATCAATAGCCCAGCTACACTACTACTACCCGTAAGATAGAAGTAGGGCACTTCACTCACCTCAGAGTGAGTGAGGTGATTACAGAAAAGTAGTTTAGTCTGCACTACCTATCTGTAATCAGTTCAGCTTAGAGTTGTTTGCTGACACATGCTACTATCACTCTGGTTGCTGCTTTCACTCGGATTGGATCAAGGCATATTGGCTTGGCTTGCGAAAGAACTGATAGTTGCTGGATGGTTGGTTGACAGGTGTCTGGCTAGCAAAGAACCCGACAAAAACTAGTACAGTAGCGCCCTAGGCTATTTGATATAGTATAGCCGCGGAGACTACTTGCGTCAGGGTAAAGCCCCCTTTATGAGTAAGCCCCTTTAGAGATAGGAAAACGGCCTAGCTGCTTTATTGAGAGATTTCGGCAACATTGAGAATTATTTAAAGAATTAGCTGCTATTTCAGTGGTTGAAGTGCCGGTCGGCATTGCCTAAGTAACGTCCGGCTCTGTTTGCGCGCTTCTCTCCATCCGTTGAGTCGGTGAAAGGCTACTTGACCTAGCCTTCAGAGAAGAATCAAGTCAGAGAAGCCGGCGAAGCAAGCCGATCCGACGTACGTTCAAACGCATGCACCTTTCGACTACTTCTCTCTCGGGGCGCGCCATCCAAACAAGCAAGGGATTGAGTTCAGTAGTTCCTCATATAAAATTATTGACTCTAGAGATATAGTAATATGGGGAAGACAAAATTGTTTCAAGCACCGACAAAACCAGAAGCGCCCCTTGTTTCAAAGAGAGGAGGACGGGTTATTCACATTTCATTTGATGGTCAGAGGCAAATTGAAAGCTAAGAAGTGGTAATTCTAAGGATTCCCCCGGGGGAAAATAGAGATGTCTCCTACGTTACCCGTAATATGTGGAAGTATCGACGTAATTTCATAGAGTCATTCGGTCTGAATGCTACATGAAGAACATAAGCCAGATGAAGGAACGGGAAGACCTAGGATGTAGAAGATCATAACATTACTGATTAGGCAGATTTGGATTCCTATATATCACTCATGTGGTACTTCATTATACGAAGTATATATAAGAATTATACGATATATATAAGATCCATCTGTATAGATATCATCATCTACATCCAGAAAGCCGTATGCTTTGGAAAAAGCTTGTACAGTTTGGGAAGAGGTTTTGATTGATCAAAAAGAAGAATCTACTTCAACCGATATGCCCTTAGGCACGGCCATACATAACATAGAAATCACACTTGGAAAGGGTGGACAATTAGCTAGAGCAGCAGGTGCTGTAGCGAAACTGATTGCAAAAGAGGGTAAATCTTCTTATTTTGTCGTGGAATCACGGATCATTGTATATGAAGTTATTTCATTCGTTATGTTCTCAGTTAGAGCCAAGTTCATGAATTTCAACCAAGAGCAGGACGAAGAGGACCTGACGTGCCCCCTATGCAAGACTGGGATAGAAAGAGTCAATCACCTTTTCCTCTCTTGTAATTTTACCCAAGTTTTATGGAGGCACTCATCTTGGCCGTTAGACATTGCAGTTTTTGCCGATAAGCCTATAAAAGACTGGATCGCTACCATTCTTTCTCCCCATGAGACTGACGCAATTCCTCAAGACCAAGCTTCTGATTTTCTCCTGTTTGCTGCATTAGCTTTCGATTCCATATGGTTTGCGCGTAAGAGAGCTGTCCATTGCGGAGAAAGCACCCAAGCCATGACTTTGGTCAACAGCACCCATAGAACATTCCTGGAACATAAAGCTGCTTGGACCGGCAGTGTGTCAATGTAGCCATAGGGTACCGGTCTGAGAAAATATCTCTTGCTCTGGAAGCTGGAAATGGAGGAGGGATTGGAGATGACTGTCTGGAATCTTCGAATACTCCAGCCGATAAAGAGAATGTAAATGGAGAAGAAAATGACGAGGAGACTTCCGTTGTTGCGTGCTCCTGTGGGAGCGATGTTCTATGTTCAATCTGTGCTGAATCTGAAAGTGAAGAAGCAGATGTTGTTGTAGAAGGTGAAGATGAGGAGGCTGAGGGGGGGTAACTTCTCCTTCTTCCTTAGGTTCATCGTCGTTGGTCCTTAAATTCACTTGTTGGGTGTTGAGCGTTGAATAAGACTATTTACACCCTCGAAAAATAGTCTTTCTTTTTTTTTATAGGAAATTATGAGAGTTCCTTTCTTCAGTCTCCCACCGCCTCACTCTAACCGCTCCGCCTGAATGTATCAAGGCGTACGGACAACCAGGTCGTCTACCTTCTTCGTTGGAGGCGTGCATACAAGGATAAGGGACTTAGACATACAGAGATAAGTTACTTCTCTCTATGTCTAATTGGCGTTAGTACTCTGTCTGGTGCTTCTGCCTTATACTGTTCCTGAACGGAAGATAGGCTTAAGGAATGAACAGCAAGGAGACTCTCGGTCAGACCTAATATCTCTCTCTACGCCGCAGTCCCTAAGTTGGGACTAATCACAGCCTTCTCGTCTTGGACCTGTTTTTCAGCCAGAAGTGTTCTCTGAAACGCTAACACTTATCTCGCTGCAGGTGATCCAAGTTTCTGTGATCACATACGATATCTCTTAGTTTGACTTTTGAAAGAGTTTTCAATCGAGTTTATAAACTATAATTACACGATAAACTACATAGGACCTTACTTTTTAGGATTCTTGGATGTAACTGGTTTTGATTTCCCTACTTCATAATAGATAGGCAGACGCGAAGCGAAGGAAGAGGAAAAGGGCAGGCATAAGCAGGAGATGCCACCACTGACTGCCTATATTAGATAGGAAATAGGATAGCGGACCCTTTTACAAAAAGAAAGAACTGCGAATCTTGGTCGAAAGATGGGAAGCTACTCCGATAGCTTCCTACTCGCAGCTAGGAGAGGAATGAAAACTACAAGCTAACGAGCTCAGAGGAAAGAGGCAGCAGGTTTTAGTCCTCTATTGTTGAAAGAATGAAAGAATGGGGGGCTAAGCTTTTCTCAGAGGGAAGCGGGCTATTCGAATACAATATTGATATTTCTCTTTTTCTGACATAATGGGCCGGTACCCCTTATATTGACCTCCGGCCTCGGAGAAAGAGCCATTGACGGACCGAATACGGACCTTTATGTGCCAAAAGTCACATTGATTTCGTGCACTAACTAAGCCGCTACTCCTGCCTTGGGACTAGTATCCAGGGAAGGCAAGGTTTTTCTTACTCCCAGACAGGAGAGGGAAGAAGCCTTCCTTTTCGCCTTTGCTTGGCCCAGCCCTTCAATCAACTTGAAGGACTTCGTAAACCCCTCTTCTTTCATTCATTTCTTTATCATATCCGGTGAATGAAGACTATTCTAGCAGATCAGACTATAATAAAGAAAATTCATCTGCACCGAAGCGTCTGCATCAAATCGTCTGATTGTAGCGTGATTGAACTCTCACAAGATCGACCTCGACCACCCCCTTTAGTGGTTACATAACCAAGGTGCATCAATCAAGTCAGGTTATGAGGCAAATTCCACTAAGAGTTGAGTCCAAAGGTAGCCCCCCGTTGTCAAAGTTGAAAGACTCGTCGCACGGACGTCGAACGAAGGAAGGTCACATTCAGGTGTCAGAGGTTCAAGAGTCGTCTGCTTCATCATTCCACCTGTCTCCAACCTGAGGCCAGACCTAAGTCGAGAGTCGTGCTTTCTCGGAACGGGAAAGATAATTCCGAGCCACCCATCCTAGTCAATAAAATATTCTTTCATCGAAAAGCTAACTGCTAACAGAGTTGGTTGGTTTCTTAGAAGGAGACCCGGACCGAAGGATCTGATTTAGCTGGTTTCCGCCTAATAATCATCGGGATTGATTGCAAGTCTGGGATCTCCCAGAAAGTTTGATTATCTGTCCCGAGGAACCAAACGTTGAACTGCTTCGAATCCTGTCTTTCGCGCTGGGGCTAAGGTTGTCCATTCGATTGAGCTTTCTCCCTTTCTATTAGTTCGTGTGTTGAACGGTCTTCGAGTCCCCCAATTGGTAATAGGGGAGTAGTCGCAATAGATAGATGGATCAAGTAGGTGTATTGGCTTGGTATGAACGCCTTTCGTGTTTTGGGGGGCAATCATAGTCATAAGGAGTATCCGAACGAATGTTGAAGAAGGTTGAGTGGGATTTTCCTTCCCTCTTTCCTTTTTTGCTTGTTCGGGGGCAGAGCTCGTACTAATTAGGGAAAGTCATTTGCTAATAGAATCGCTTGTGCAAGAAGATGTCCTCCTACTATGAGAATAGGAGCGACTTCGCTTCACTCTACTTGAAGACCCGTCAGTTGCTTCTTTGCGGTCTTTCGAACACGCAGAAAACCCTGCTGTTCCGCCTGCTCTCCCCGGTCTTGGAAAGATTTTATGCGAGCTCGCGAGTAGACGACTATAGTGGGGCTCATGACTTTTATGACATCTGGTTGTATGACCTAACGTTGGACTCTACGGTTGTTAATGGTGTGAGAATGTTGTATGAAATGGGTTTGGATGGGACTTTCCTCCGGATCTTGGATGGGCAAGTATGTCGGCTGCCGGCCAAGGATTCGCCCCGTATGATAACCAAGAGATCGAACGTGCCGGTAGTCGTAATAACGAGCGATCCCCCTTCTTTCTTGTTCCAGGGCGGCCCTTCTCAGGAGCGTTTTATGCCGATGCGCTTCGTCTCTGAGCTTCCAATCTTCTATACATACAATAGTTCTCTATGTGTTCTGCATGTGGTTCTCTCTCAATTGCTTGTTCCAATCTTCAACTTTCCGAAAACCAAGCCCGCCCTCATCCTTCGGGCGGCAAGTTTTAGACCAGCTGATGAGATGAGATTTGTGGTCCCGACCAGAAGAACTTCCTGATAGTTCTGCTAAATATATGTCAAACTTTTGAGGGGAGGTTAAAGGCGGAAGTCCTGTATATAAGGAAGCTAGATAGGACCGATTTAACCAGCTCCATCCTGCCTGCCTACGAAAGAAACCGCGCCTTCCAATTCCCAATTCTTTTGAAAGACTTTTCAAGTAGGGGAATAGAGTCGGAATATTTGATCCTGCTTGAAATCAGTGGCAGTCCAAAATCTTTGATAGGCAGCTGAACTTCTTGAAACCTTAGGATCTCTAACACGCCTCTCTTAATTCCGGCTCTCGAGGCTGAAAACGTGATGGAACATTTGGCCCTGTTGATCGAGTTCAACGATCTGGCATTTCTAATAGAGCAATCCGCGAACACCAGCACATCGTCCGCATAGCAGATATGGGAGACTTGCAGGTCCTGTGGTCTTGACGATGAAATAAGTCTTTTCTCCCGCTTCCTCTCCCTGCCGGTCGAGCTAGCTATCGCTTCCTCGGAGAACTTTTGGCTGAGCATTTCCATAACCAGGGTGAATAGGTAGGGCTCTCATGAGCGCCTGTCGCAGGCCTGACGCTCCTTTGAAGAAATTCGAGGGTGAGCCATTAATCAATACCAAGAAGGAGGTAGAAGTGACACATTCTCTGATCCAGTTGATAAGTTGGGGAATCCCATAGCTTCCAAACACATCAACACCGCTTCCCAAGAGACTGAGTCGTAAGCTTTGCGAATATCCAGTTTGGCGCAGAACTTTGCTCTCCCTCTCTGCCGATGGAAGTTCCTGACTAATTCATGTGCTAGCAGCACGTTGTCCAGGATGTTCCTGCCCTGTATAAAAGCCGACTGATGAGGACTAACCAAAACTTGTACTGCATCTCGCAAACGGTTAGCCAAGATTTTCGATATAATTTTATAGATCACATTACATAATGCAATAGGCCAGAAATCATCAAACTTCACAGGGTTATCAACTTGGGGAATGAGAACAATAAAAGTGGAATATTTACCTGAAAGAGCAACTTCCCTTTCTTAAATAAATTTGTAATGGCTTTTACGGGATCTTCTTTAACAATGTCCCAGCAAGACTGAAAGAAATAAGCATTAAACCCGTCGGGGCCAGGCGCCTTGTCTGGGTCCATATTCTTAACCACCTGCTCAACCTTTTTTGCTGTAACCTCCTTAATGAGTGATTCTCTATGTGCATCAGAAAGAAGCTACGCCGGCTGAAAGAGGCCCTCCACTCTGCTAGCCGTGCCCACTAGATTAATAAAGTAGAGTTCAGCCTGTCTTTTGATGTCGGCTTCCCCAGTAAGCATAGTCCCACTCTCATCCTTTATTCTCCTGATAGTATTTCTCGCCCTTATTTCTGTGAGTGTAGCGTGGAAGTATTTGGTATTGTGGTCTCCATCCTTTAGCCAAGAGACTCTGGCCTTCTGCTTAAAGAATGCCTCTTCTGTATCCAGGGCTTGGTTCAACTCATCCAATTTGAGAATCTCCTCTTCTGCGAGCCTTTCATTGAACTGGTTCAAGGATAGCTGGGATTGAATGGCGTCTAGTTCTTCTCCGGCCTTTCTTATTCTTTCATCGACCCTACCGAAAACTTCAAAATTCCAGGCTTTTAGCGCAGCTTTGACAAATCGAAGCTTCTGGACTACCTGGAAGGGGTTCCCCTGAACTCTAGTTTGCCAGGCCTCTTGCACTGTTTTCTGAAACGAAGGATGCCTCGTCCACATGTTCAAAAATATGAAAGGTTTCGGGCTCCTTTCAACAACAAGGCTGAGGTGAACAATGATAGGGGAGTGATCGGATATCCTTGCATTCACTAAAGAGACTGAAATATCTGTAAACCTCGAGAGAAGGTCATAATTGATGAAAGCCCGATCGAGCTTACAGGACACTCTTCTTCCCAACAAGCAAGGGATTGAGCTTTAGAAAGCCGTTGCGCTAACGAACAAGCAAGGGCCGAGCGCGCTAGCGCGAAAGCCGTTGCGCGTTAGCAACGCGCATCCGTTTTCTTGCTGCCCTTCCCGCTGCAGTTGATGGAGAAGCATTGAGCAAGGCAAGGAGTCGAGACAGTGTTAGCTACAATCTCTGCCCTCTTCATCTCCTAGTCAAGTTGTTCCAGTTGGCCGGCTAGGAACCATGGGAGTGAATCTTTATATAATCACATTGACCCATTAGAAGCAGCCTTTGGGGAAGCTATACCATCGGTTACAAAGGAAGGAGGGACGAACCTGCACCAACAAGAGATCTCTTTCTTGTTCCTATGCCGGACCAGCCAACAAAGGAATCAATGAAGTACGTGATCCCAGATCCGGATATTCAACACCACCAGCCATCTCGCCTTTCTGATTATTATTATCAAGAACATTGGCTTCTTCCTCATTTATAGCAGCATTAACTCGTTGCACTTCATGGTCATCCAGACTAGGCGCAACCGAAAACCTCCCAATCACACGCTGTTCTTGATTTTTTGTTTTGATCTGTTTGTGTGACTGGCTTTACACTCTCAGCAGCTTTCGAAGTCTCACCCTGGCCTGCAACTGCTTTCTCCTTGGCTCCATTAGGGTTCGTAGTATCATCCTGCAAAGGTTCTTTGCCTTTATTTAGAACAGGTCTGGCTTTGCATTCATCTAGGCTGTGGCCTCTCATACGACAGAAGGAGCAAGACTTCGGGGGATTCTCGTAAATGATTCGTTGCCAGCGCCCAAACTTTCCCATCCCCAGCCAAATACGATTGGGCATATCCTTCAAGAGATCAACCAATACGCATACTCTAGCAACACTAGGCCTTGTAAGATTTCTGATTGGGGCGTCCATTGTAAGAACTCAGCCGGAACCTCAATACTGTGTAGTACCCGAAGATTTATTACACGACGTCATTTGGTCTAGTTTAGTGATAGAGGTAGGTCAGCTTGATCAGGAGGGGACCGGCTTTTTATGCGACAAAAGCCTTGTGTCGCAGAATGAACCGAGACTCCTTCTATGCCTATTTCCCTCGGAGATAGACACATTCTTGTACTAATACAAAGAAGGCATATTCGGGGCCAAAAAGATAACTTCTACTTATTGGGACCCTACTAGGGGAGGCCTCACTCTATTTAGATTTATGCCTGGCCGCAGGAAGAGCGAACTAGTCTCTTAGACAATTAGTAGGGCACCCTACTCTTTCCTGTAGGAACAATAAATAGCCGACTAGTCTGTTACACAATCTTATGGTATATCCGGTTTCTTTCCTTTATGCTCGTATCGCTTAACTCCAGCAACATCAACTCATCCCCCGCCCAACTCTTACACAATCAGTTGTGGAGGACTCGGATAGGTCCCCCTCTTCTGTATATTCTAAGTAACTCGGAGATAGAGCTAGTATTGGACCACGACCTTTACTTTATTTGACAAAACTAACCTCACATAGATTTCTTGCAAGAAATGGGCCGATACAAGACATTCCTACGCGGGAGATAGCCCAAGAGAGTAGATTTGCACGTGGAAGAAATCCATATAATAGTATGGCATAATCTATGATTCAGATACTAAAAAAATGACCAGACTATAAGGCACTTATCTCACCTTGAAATAAAGGAAGGTGGGCAGATATGGAAATCCTAACAAAACCAAACGCACGCCTACTCTCTTATTTAGAACCAGCAAGGCGCTTTGCTCGGTCGGAGATAGAAGGCTACTTCCCTGCCCTGAGAGGAGGTATCGGAGACAAAGACTCGAAAAAAGCCTCTCTTTGTCCCACTTCTGAAATCTAGTGTAAATCTCCCCCTCTCCATGAGTGGAAATGCACTCGATCTGTCCATCCTCATACATTATTCTAGTAAGGCAGCGCTTTCAGGCTAGTATGATGTTTCGGTACATTCTTCCTAGACAGGTTTTCATACCTTAGATGCCCTTCTGTTCTTACTAGTACTTTTTGACGTGACAGGCCTCACACTGACGAGTCTTCGGCTATAGAGAGGGCCATTGAATAGATAGACTGAGATCTGATCAGAGGATGCTTCTCGTTCATGCCACGGAACGGATAGGAAAAAAAATTGCTTACTCATCGACGATGGGGATCGAACCCTTTCCCAAACTATGGATAACACGGGACAACCAGACAGAGGGGAGCGGCATTCTCGGGCTACCCCTGCCTTTTGGATAAGCGTACCAGTAGCGGCGTCACAGTCTCCGGCATTAACAACTCGGTTCCCAGAATCAAACTACCCTTGATCTCAACACACAGAGACTCCGCTGAGAAGGATTCTCGTGCCAACTATTATGTTCAAAGACAGGCCTCAAACTGACGATTATTCTCGATTGAAATTTCCATAGATAGAATAGAAATTAGGCCATCTCCTCAGAGGCGGCTTCGGCTGCGTCTTTGCCTATTCTCATCTGAGATAGCGTCTCATGACACCCATACCAAAAGAAGTCGTTGACCCAGCTACGATCAGCACTTCCCGCAGAATGAGAAAAGGGCATCCCGAAGAGTCTTTATTTTGAAATAGGGGTTGGAACCATAAAGAGTAGCATTCGAATTTATGAGTTGGCCCCTAATAGCCCCGCTTCCAGACGGCGTACTCTCGACTTTACGCATTCATTCCTTCATCTCTTCGGGCGGACTCTTGAGATTTCCTCCCAAACCACGAAAGGCGTTGAAAGATAAGAGCCCTACTTTATTGATCCATCTATGGGGAATCCCCTATTAGGTTAGGCATTGGGGGCCTCCAAAGAAAGACACTCAATCCTGTACAAAACTTAAACGTCCCATTATCAGCGTCCCATTCTACGCAATTCAATCCTTTCCCAAAAGGGAGGACGCTTAGTGACTGGAACAAACAACTTCCCTGGGGGGGAATGCCTCAAAGAGGCGACAAAGTCAGATGTCCTATAATCTTCAGCGACTCTTAATATTCCCTCGTGGAACTTTGTTGAGCTTCTGCTGCCTACTCTATCTATTAGCCTCTCATTCTACGCCAAATGCTATTATGGGGGGACCGATAAACCAGACAAGCTGGCTCGAGAGACCTCAACTTGATAGGGAAGAAGCAGAAGAACCCCTCATCTTCGTCTTAACGTCAGATAGTGCCATAGCAGGGACTCCTACTATCATATCAAGAGAGGGGTTACCAGGTGGAGAGCGTGAGCCCATCTATTTACATACCTGCTATTTTATTGCCCTACTTCTTTCTTTTCTGGTAGCTAGTCAGTCTATGGTTGTGGGCTTCCCCCAAGCAAGGATAGAGAATATCTCCTGCCTTGAGGCCAATAAGAAGGATTGCAAAGGAGAGTGAGAGGTTGGTGCGGACGAGAGGTCAATAGGTTGATAGGTTGATAGTGATCGTCCTCCATCTATGAGAGAAGAAGAGTTTCTTGAGCCACAATCGATGTTAAGATCAATTGCACAAGATCGATTGCAAGAAGCACATGATCGATTGTTGAGTGCACAAGATCGACTGTAACGGATCGACTGTGAAAAGGCCCAATCGAATGGAAGCCCCAGGTGGAAGTACAAGATTCGAAAGAGTTCAAGAATAAAAACCTCGGATCTGTCCTCCCTTTCTCTTCATTTCAATTCTCATTCGCTCGCTTTCGTTCTCAATAATTCATATATATATATATATATATATATATAAGTAGTTGTTCTCTTTCATAGCTCCAGCTTGTTGGCTGGACCCGGTCTGTTGACCCTGGCTTGGCTTGAAGGTCCGCTTTCTTTGCCTTCCTTTTCTTGGGTGAGTCAGTGGAGTCTGTTTTACTCGAGTTGAGTGAGCTAGGTGAGTTGCTCGAGTGAGATACGTGGTTTATCGAGGTGAGGGTTATGAGATGCTCGTTTTAGGTGTCTAAAACGTAAGCTGTTTTATGTTTATTTGAATTGAGAAATCAATCTTTCATTGAGTTGGGCTGCTTCTGATCCTCTTAAATCAGTGGAAGTTCACTGACCCCCCTGATGGAGAAAGCTAAACCCTAGCACTCGAATCCTGCCTCTGAACCCTCACTTGACAAAGAGCCTTGATGAAAGACAGACTGAAGGTCCCCAACATTCAAACCTGCTGCTACGGATTCGGGAATGCCTGGGGGAAGGGGGAGGGCTTATTAGAACACCAATATCATACTATTCACCGAATAGCTTTATCGACTAATCGTCTTCTTCAGTTGTAACTCATACAAAGAAGAGAGCTACTAGCTACAGCTACTAGAAAGAATAGAAAGGGGATAGTATCCCGGTTGTTCCCTTATAGAAGTCGTTATAGATGCAGACGATAAGACGCGTCTTCGTCTGCTATTACCTGAGATTGAGCTCTTCCTCTAGTCGCTGGTTTTCCAATCCTCGCATTTCTCCTCCGATTTGAGTTCCATTCAGCCGAGCAAGCCTACTGCGGAACTCGCCCTTTTCCTTTAATCATTCTTGTCCCAGAACTCTTGCTCCCCCGAGTAAGCCGCCTACTTCTGCTTCTCCATCTTCAGTTGCTTCTCTATCTTCATTCTCTACCGCCCCTCGTAGGTACCCCAACACTCATTGTCCCCGGAGTGTGCGAATCTGATTGAATAAGGTCTCAACTGCCCACTCTGAGCCCTTTCTTGCTCAGCCGCTAAGAGCTCTTCATAGCCTTCCCAATCCCTTTCCGTCTGCTCGTGCTCGTTGTCGAGCTTCAGAACTATAGGTAGGCCTTTGCCCGACATGGTGGGCGTCTCCTCATATTTTGGTATTCCTTCGAAGGACATCTCCAGGGGCCAGGTGGCGTAGTCCCCTTGGTTGGGGTCCTGGCTCCGCCATACATTCAGTAAGTGAATGTTTTTAGGGTGGCCTAATAATTGGAGCTGCCACGAGATCTTTTCCTCCTCCTCCGGGCTGAAGCGCGTTTCAACCCTATTGCAACTGAGATTATTATTCGTAAAGAGATTGAAGGTCCGCCTCCCCTCGTCTTGGTTCTTTTCGTCCACCCTTGGACGCCGAGGCTTTTTCAATGGAATTACAGCGAAGTCGAGTATGGACAGAGAGGGTAGCTCCTTTTCGTTGAAAGCTTTGAAGCAGTAGCTTTGCCACTCTCCGCGCATGTTCAATAAGATTGCAGATCGATAGAAATTTATATCTCCGATCACTTTTTCTAAGCGAACAGCCTTGTACTCCAGGCACTTCCCTTGCTTTGTGTACAAAATCCCTTTTAAGGACTTGTAAGTAACAAGAGTTTCTCCAGCGCTCAGGGCGAAGCCCATGTATCGATCCATGCACATTTTTTGAAAGCTTCGTTTTTCTGGATCTAGGTCGTCTGGAATGAAGTATCCTTCGGAATCCCGATAGTCAAGGCAAAGATCATTGGGTGTCGTACTAAAGAAGGCGTAGGGGGAATAACAGACTCGCCTTCTGACGCAGCCCCACAAGGTGGCAATGAGTCTTCCCTCGTCCAGATCCGGTATTTGGGAGGAGAATCGCAGCCGGATGAACCTGGATCTAAGGGGGTTCGGATCTATGCCGTCAGCGCTAGCTTCCAGGGAAGCGGCAACCACTACGAGAGGTGGATTTCCTTTTTTATGAAAAAGGATCCGGGGACTGCTTTCAAAGAAGGTAAAGGATTGGTCTGGGTATTCCTCCAGGACGCAGAGATCGAAGTGCTGATTTCTCTCATTAAGAGCCTCTTTCTTCCACTCGGGAGCTGGTGATAAATAGGATCCTGAGTACGGGAGATAGCAGATAGAAGAGGAGTCTTCTTTGGGCTTTTGGCACCCCATAAAGAAAGAGTTGCTTGGGCACTATCGGCCGGTGAAAGCAGAGGCAAGAAGCCAACCAGTCAAGCAGAAGATACCTCTCTTGAAGCTCTTCGAGCTCGTATTCAGCTGGTTGACCCTGTCTGTGTAAATAAGAAAGAAAGCGCTCTCCTAGCGTCGTCCGCATATCTCGAAGGACCATGAGATCGCCGTAGAGCTTTTTCAAGCTTTCATAGGAATGTACGGCTAGATCCCGTAAGATGGGATCGTCATAGATTTCGTACCAATCCCCGCATCGTTCGAGCTTTTGGATGATGATGTCAGGCGGAGTCGTCTCCATGAGTTGGAGTTGCTCGGCAGGGGTGCTCGTCCTTACCTTAGTAGCGCTCTTTGGACTAGCACCAGCGGCTATATCACGGATTTCATCCAATGAAAACTTGCCCCACACAAGGGGTTGTCCGTCCTGCTTGAGAAGGTACCTACAAATGGACGCCCAGTTTCTATAAAATTGAACATCCAGCGTGCGTCCTTCCCAACAAGCAAGGGCCGAGCGCGCTAGCGCGAAAGCCGTTGCGTGTTAGCAACGCGCATCCGTTTTCTTGCTGCAGTAGTTTGATTGCTGATGAAAAGAGCTTTTTTTTATGTTATGTGAAATTGATGAAAACCCGAAATTTAAAGGTCGGTAATGTTAGAAGACGACTGCCGGTATCTGATGGTAAGATACCTACGGTCGGTATATCTTTGAAAGCTCAGACGGAGAGAATAAACGGACTCCTCGAGGGCTACTTAAGGCACTTTAGTGCAAACCAGAAGAACTGGAGCTGTTGGATGTTGCTCAGTGCTGCTATAACTTAACAACCAAAAAGCTCTGCGTCGAACTTCAGCCCCTTCGAGTTGGCCACGGGGCAACAGCCTCTGACGCCTCACACCATTGCGGCAGGAGGGGGCTTGCCCATCAGCCTACTTTGCCAAGAGGTGGCAGGAGCGCAACGACCTAGCCCAAACCTACTTAAACAACCTAAAGGCTTGGCCCGGTCTGAAGGAAGAAGAAAGTAGACCTTGTAGAGAAGCGGATAGGAGAGGTAGCCTATAGACTCAAGCGATCAGCTCGGTGAAAACTCACCCCGTATTCCATGTGAGTCAGTTGACTTCGATTAGACCAGACCGACCCAAAGAGGAACGTGCCCACGAGGGCACCACCAGATGTTGTAGATGAACTTACTAAAGAAGAAGTTGAGTATATCATGGCTGACCGCACCATGGGCTAGCCCATACACCCACTGCACGAGTGGAATACTACTTAGTCAAGTAGAAGGGCCAACCTGAGAGCGAGGCAAGCCGGGAACGGGCTGAAACTTACGATTCGAAGACCAAGTCATAGACTACTGGACGTCCCGCAGAGCGACTCTCAACGAGGACGTTGAGACTTTTCGAAAAAAAAAGATTTTTTGGCTTAATCCGCCTTTACTAAAGATCAAGGAGTACACTTGTACTCCGGCTAATAAGGGAAAGGTTTTTTTTTAATCCAAGTTGACTCTGATTAGATCCTTAGCGCAAGCGCTAAGTAAGCAAGCTACCTTATGTAATGTAAAAAAAACCGAGGAAAATAACGTCAAGTAGAAACGAACAAGGTCTTACGGCACGATCACTATATCTTTTCTTTTTCTTTATCTCTCCTCTATAGAAAGAGGGGATGATACGTGGCGCGGTAGACCTGATCGTTTGGTCAAGGAGACGTACGTAAGTCGACATAGCTCCATGTATATGTTCTTTGGGGCTAGAACCCATAAATAAGTAGAATGAAATGAAATAATGGTGAGCCTAGGGCGACGAACATGGCTCAAGGCTTTCTATATAAAGCCCTTCTCTTCTTCACTCAAAGAGGCAATGCACTCTTTGAATGGTACTTGATTCATAAAGAATGAATCTTTTGGTTAGAAGTTATACGGACTTTTTAAAAGGAAATGCCGCGCGCCGCCTGTTACGAGATATGGGGCGTTCTAATCGAAGGGTCATACTTCTCGGCTCTATTACGGTAAGGCCAATGCACCAGCCAGCCGGTGTGGTGGCGAACACGCTGTGCTGTAAGCTAAGCTGTTCACCTTGTAGACGGAGGAGATATAGAAAGTGTGCCGTGCGTAATTCATAAGATTCTATAGTAGCACCAGTATATTATTTTATTTCACTTAGCCTGCCTCTCCCATGACTTTCCGGACCAACCAACCCGGATCTGCCCTCGAAAGTATCTCTGCATTTTGGGAGCAGAGCATGCAAAATCGAGCAATGGATCTTAGAAAAATGAAATTTTTAACGGCACGACTCTTTCTATTTTTGCGCTGGCATTTGAGTTGTCTCCCCTCCTCTTTCAACCGACACACTCGACGCAGATAGGCTCCGGTGGCCTCGGCTTCTGCTTCTATCAGGCGGCGACAGCCCCTACCTTCCCCTACCACGCTTTCCCAAGAACCCATTTTTCAGGATTCGGCAGGCCCGTAAAAAAGAATTGGGATACTTCCCCAAAAAACAAACCAAGGGAGGTGGCAGCCCCCACCTCCACAGCCACAGCATAGAGGAGCAGCTCCTTAATCCGCACTACAACCAATCTAAATTTTCTCCGGATCGATATATGATGCTAAACCGAGACCGAGATAGAGAGAGAGGGCTGCCCCTTTGTTGGCTCTTCGAGACAAAAGCACTCATAGGAATGGTGCTAATTCCCATGTTCCTTCTAGTCTCGTTTGGTTTCGAGAGCCTCCCCCTCCCCCGTCCCTTACTCGTCTTTTGAAAGCCGTCATCCTGGATTTTTTTTCGATTATTAGAAAAATTTCCTCGGGTCTCTATAAAGAGAATGAAAAGCCCGGGTAGAAGCACAAACAAAAGGAGAGAGGAAAAGTAGAAAGGGGGGAAGAAGTCTAGTGCTAGTTCTTACTGAAACTTCTTTATCTAACTTTCATTTTTTAGTGGTTTCTTTGTTCTCTTATTTGGATAAAAAGAAAGACAAAAAAAACAAAACTTCCCTTTCTTTCTCTTCTTTCTTTTTTATCCCTTCGACGAATTGCGTTTTGCCAGAGAGATTTTTTTAGAAAGATTCTCCATAAATAATTAAAAAATAGAAAGAATCTAAATAAAGGCGCATACGCGGGAAGGGGGCCCCACTACTTCTTCATTCAGGGGGGGCTAGCCTCATTACTTCCCACTGGGCGAGAGGTGCACCTAACCCACCTACCCACTCATCAATCACGGTGTTCAGCTGACTTGCACTGATAGACCCCTATTGTATTGGAATTAGGCGCCCTTTTAATGTTGTCAACTAATCTTTTCAATGTTTGATTCTACTCTATGTTAGAACATTTCTGCGAATGCTATTCTGATCTAAGTGGTCTTATTCTGTGTCCTGTGCTAGGAAGCATTACTCCTCTTTTCATTCCAAATTCAAGAATACGACCGATACGATGGATTGGTCTGTGTGCCTCTCTTATTACTTTTTTGTATCCCCCTGTTCCTCGGATACAATTCGATCCTTCTACGGCCAAATCTCAATTTATGGAAAGCCTTCGATGGCTTCCTTATGAAAACATAAATTTTTATTTGGGTATAGACGGTATCTCTTTATTCTTCGTGATATTGACCACATTTCTGATCCCTATTTGCATTTTAGTGGGTTGGTCTGGTATGAGAAGTTATGGGAAAGAGTATATTACAGCATCTCTAATTCGTGAATTTCTAATGATCGCCGTGTTCCGCATGCTGGATCCTCTACTATTCTATGTTCTTCCCGAAAGCGTGCCAATCCCTATGTTGTGCGGAGCTGAGCATCTTCTATTCGCTGGGATAAAGCTTTTCCTCTGCAGGGGCCTTGCGCAGTAAACCCCCTACGGGCGGTCGTCCGTCGTCGTAAAGTAGTCCCCGCGAAGCTTTCGGGAAGAGGGGTAGTCTTGTGTGTAAGCATAGCATTTCTGGTCGAACCCGCCCAACCCAACTAAGAAGAACCGAACCTGACAGACACATCTTTTTCCTTTTGGGAGGGTACTCCGAGTAGTGGGTACCTCGTAGGACCTCGACCCGCCTACTCGGGTCTTGTATGGATATGCAGGAAGGGGTGCTCCTAGGTGTGTGTAGGGGTTGTGTTTGTTCGCGAGAATGGATTCCTCGTCAAGTCAGTTTGGGGGGGTGTGGACACACTTGCGCGAATTCGGGTAACGGCTACAAGGGATAAATCGAAAGGAAACTGTACCCGACCAGGGATGGACGTAAACTCGTAAGCTACCGAGGGTAGGGATAATCGTCCAGGTCTTATTGTGAAACAAAAAAGCCGCCCCGCCACAGCAGGCGGGTTGGTTTCTCTGTCGTCGCCGGGGAGCTCTTGGTGAGGAGACCTTAGGATAAGTTGCTAAAACAAACGGGAGGGGAGGATCGACCCGTTCAGTATAATTCCGAAGAAAGACTGTTGGCAGCAGGTGGAGACATTTCTTTGGCCCCCTTCAAAAGGAAATGCGGGCAGGGTTAAGCTCGGCAGAGGGTTCGAGAATAGAGTAGGGTCCTGTCCTTAAGATTCAGATAAGAAAAGAGTTCCAAACCTTTATGCATGCACCTCCGTACAAGTGCTGCGTACAAGTTCCGGCCAGGATAATTGGGAAAGATCAAACCAATTTGAACCGCTCACATCACAGTAGTAGTAGCGTAAAGGCCGTAAGTCGGGGGGCGGCCATAACATAAGGCTATTACTTTCACATCTTTCTCTCTCTATCTAGAGATATCTAGAGAGAGAGATCCGCTGCGTGAGCAACCCGACTGTGCGTTACATGTGCTCTACAGGTCGCACTCCATCTTTCTTCCCAACGAGCCCATTTATCTTTTGATTTTGAAGACGGGCCTTGCCTTCGGTTCGAAAGGCATGGTTTTCAGTATGTCTCCAGATAGGGCCCCCCCACTAGTCCGGCTAGCTAGTGAGCGGTTCTTTCGGTCGAGAAGCGGGCCGGGCCCTACGGGCGGGCATCTCCCGCAACGCAAGCTGCATTCTTCGCCACCACCCGAGAAGCAAAAGATTCGAGAGTCCAGGCTGAAAATACATGCATAGATAGATAGTGGTCTAATGACAAGGGCCGACGACGGAAACTCGGGACGGAGCCGTATGATGCGGAAGTCTCACGTACGGTTCCCCGAGAAGGGAGTGGCTACCTACTGGAGCTTCGACCAACCACCACCGGTCAATTCCGCTTTGGGGCCACCCCTTACTCTACCATTATTATAGGGGTATGGGGTTCGAGACAAAGAAAGATCAAGGCAGCATATCAGTTTTTCCTTTATACTTTACTTGGATCTGTTTTTATGCTATTAGCTATTCTGTTGATTCTTCTCCAAACAGGAACCACCGATTTACAAATTTCATTAACCACAGAATTTAGTGAGCGGCGCCAAATCTTTCTATGGATTGCTTCTTTCGCCTCTTTCGCCGTCAAAGTGCCTATGGTACCAGTTCATATTTGGTTACCCGAAGCTCATGTAGAGGCACCTACGGCAGGATCCGTCATCTTGGCAGGAATTCCTTCAAAATTGGGAACCCACGGGTTTTTAAGATTTTCAATACCCATGTTTCCCGAAGCGACACTTTGTTCCACTCCTTTCATTTATACTCTAAGCGCGATTGCTATAATATATACTTCCTTGACCACTTCAAGACAGATCGATCTTAAGAAGATCATTGCTTACTCCTCAGTAGCCCATATGAATCTGGTGACTATTGGTATGTTTAGTCGGGCGGCGGCCGTTAGGTCACCTATTTTTAGTTATGGACACACAAGGCCAAAACATGTGTGCCGGGCGTGCGACCCATCAACCTACTAGCAATGGGGGAGAAAACATAGCATGTCGCAACAAAAGCTTGATTCGAGGCGTCAGCAAAACACTGCCGTCTGTTCCAAAAACAAGAGCCCCTTAGCGCCCCGGGACGGGAGTGGGGGACGGCCCTACGCGCAGGCAACAGCAGCACCGGCTCTACGAAGTCAGAATCGAATCTTTCTGTTGGCTTTCCAAAAATTCATTCGTGAATAAGAATTCAAGGGCTAAAAGCGAGCGCTTCTAGCTGCTTCGCCTGCTTCTTATTATGGCGGCTATGTTGGTGTGGCGGAAATGAACGAAAAGCGATATGAACGTGCTATTTTCAAATCGATTGATAGGTAGCCCGATCTGTTCTGATAGATCGAAAGAGTAGGAATAGATAGAGAGGGAATCCATCAATAATAAGGGGAAATCTCCTATTTCTATCTATTGATAACACAACTATCTATTCTTGATCCATCAGAAAGAAATCGATATGTATCTGATGGAGTCTACATCGTACGTAGAGCGCCCAAACGCTTTTTAGGCCAGCTCAGTTCTCTTATCCATCGGTCCAATGCACTGGGCTCATCTCATGGAGGGAAAAGCCAAAATAATGTAGTTGTGTTGTTGTTGTTCGCCGCCTCGACGCATTCCCTTCTCTCCCCGGCATCGTCCCACACAGAAAGAAAGAGCGCGGAGCCCCGGCCCGACCTGTAGGTCCGCTAACGTAAAGCGAGGAGTTGAGCCTGAACTGGCGAACCGAAGTCACTTTCGGAACCATACTTCCTACAGCTAACACGTGTCCAGTGTCCAGCGGGAACGCGCAGCGCAAACGAACGTGAGCTGCTATACGGAATCCCCCGCTGGCCATCGGGGACCGAGTGGTAAGGCCATGATCTGCAGGGAACGGATCACTCATTCTTCCATTGGGGACAGGTGCACGAACGACAACTCCAAACGTCACACATCCGTCGCCTACCTACCGTTTAGGTGGCACCAGCGAGATCCAGCTAAGGTAAGGAACTTCGTGTCGCGGCTGTTCCACTCCGCCGCGGTCTCATGAACTGAACTTCGTTGCCTTCCCGCGCGCGAAGCGAATGGGCGCTGTGCTGTGGGTCAGTTTCGGGGCGGGGGGCGAAGAGAGACCAGAAGAATGATTCATTTGGATCGACGAGCTTTTTCAGCCCCAAAACTAAGAATCAATGGAATGTCTGTCTGTCCATGAACATCTATTCTATCTGTATATCTAGGGGATCTCTCTATACATATAAAATAGTTTTATGGCATGATATGATCGCCTAGCCGTAGCCGCATATCAGCTGCGCTCAATATGCGGGATTTCTGTTGGATCAGATCTTTCGCTTTGACGGAAGCTTTTGGACCTAGCGAAAAGGACTTTAAGCCTTCGCGCAAGCAAGCAGCGCGAGAGAAGCAAGCAAAGTAGAGGCTTTGCCAGTAGCAAGACGAGGAAGCTTTGCTACGCGAGCTTTATAAGGCCGACCACTACATAAGCCGCTGGCGGAGAAAGCTCGAAGAGCTTCCCTTCATTCGCTTCGCGGGAGCCGCACAGCACATAGCTGGAAGTCAGAGGGCCCATACTACCTGCCTAACCCCTCGCTCCGAGGGACCGTAGATCGGAAAGCGCCTTCTAAACCACCCCATTCATCCAAAAGAGAAGGGAAGGGGCCTATGTATTTGCATGATCCCTGCAGATTTTACCCTATCTACACCCGGAGCCAATCCCCTATCGGTCCTGCCACCACGCCGCAGAACGGGAGCTCGTGTGGAACCTTTTATTTCTGGCGTAACAGCGGTGGAAGGTAACAAAATATTACGGTCGCGTAACATAAGGGCCGGAGGTACAATAAACTCGGACTCAGATAGGATAGGATTGTGCGCGCCGGGCCCTTCGGGTGTCATATTTTGGCCGAGTTTACCCCTTGCACTTCGGACAGCCGTCCGTAGCATCATAAGGAGGACCTCCCTTTCGAGGTAAAAAAATGGTACGATACATAGGAGGCTGGTTTTTCTCAACGTGGTGTATAGCACGAAAAACCTTTCGATACAAGATAGGGCCGTTCACATGAAAGAAGAGAAGAAAGGATTGATTCTCTTCTTTCTCTTTCTCGAGGGGGAAAGAGAAATAGGGTCTTATGGAGGGAGGGGGAAGGCTTGGGCCTACCCATCCCGATAGGACCTCATAAAGGAACGGGAGCTGTTGAGAGGTTCCATATTGCCGAGCCGAAGGGGGCAGCACTTCTGTGCGTGATCGTAGTATGTCACGTCGTCTCGTTCCCGCTGCATTGAAGAGTACCTATGCACTATTTCCGGTTCACTGATAAGGAAGATAGAGTTGGGGTGGGGGTCTACGATGTGATACTAAAGTATAACCCGGGGAGATACATGCTAACTATGGGTAGAAAGCAGGAACCCTTATGTAAATAATTTCGGGGGGGTTACAGATCTCTTATACTACCATCGATCGACAGAGCGAAACGACCAGAAAAAGAAGTGAAGTTAGAAAGCCGTATGATAGGTGGTAACTATCTTGTACGGTTCGGGGGGTAATCGGCGTACTCCGATCAGTGGGGGGGAATCTTTGGCTCTATCGAACATACAGGGAATTGGAGGTAGCATTCCACCAATGTTAAGTCATGGACTGGTTCCTTCAGCCCTTTTTCTATGTGTTGGTGTTCTATATGACCGACATAAGACTCGACTTGTTAGATATTACGGAGGTTCAGTGAGCACCATGCCGAATCTCTCTACCATTTCCTTCTCTTCCACTTTGGCCAATATGAGTTCACCTGGTACTAGCAGCTTTATCGGGGAATTTCCCATCTTAGTAGGAGCTTTCCAAAGAAATAGCTTAGTAGCCACATTAGCAGCGCTTGGGATGATTTTAGGCGCGGCGTATTCCCTTTGGCTATATAATCGTGTGGTTTCTGGAAATTTAAAACCCGATTTCCTCCATAAATTCTCCGATCCAAATGGCAGAGAAGTTTCCATATTTATACCTTTTCTTGTTGGAGGGGCGACCGTCCGTTGAACTACCAAAGAAAAAGGGTAAACCAATGTGATCATGACATTGTAGGTGCTTGCGATGGGACGGATGCGACTTCCCTCAGTTGGTTTGGGTGGCATAGCCCGTTGCAGAAGTCCCCCCTTTTTTTGATCCATTTCTTTAGTCTTTAGGGAGCCAAAGCTTGACTTTACTAAAAAAATAAGGCTCGCGCAGGGGAACAAGCAACGGCCGAGCGCGCTAGCGCGAAAGCCGTTGCGCGTTAGCGCATCCGTTTTCTTGCTGCTCACGTTTTTTGGCTGAGCCGTATCTTGCTGGGTGGGACCGAGAGAAAGAAAGGACGGGGGGCAACCATGCATGGTACTTCTCGACCATGTCTCCGAGGGACAGTTGAACGAGCGACTCATGAATGCTGCCGGGTTGGACGAGCCAATAACTCGAACGCGTTCGGTCTGTTTTTTGAGCAAGAATCACAGCGTTACCTTACCTTCACCATGATACGGACTCCAAGTTCTTATGGCAGAGCACGAGGAGATTTATCATCAATATGATGATGGGAATGGAAACCAGAAGCACGACTGGAGTCTTCGTGGTCCAAGATAATAAAACCATCAGTAAGAGTAACGTAAGCATGAGACTTTTTGGTAGTACCGGTGAACCAGATGGCCGCGGCGATGGAATCTGGGGCGGAGGACTCGTAGTATCTCTCTAGATCCGGCAAAAGCGAAAGACCTCCTAACGTAATTCGAATGGGGGCTGACCTGACCGCTGAGCCCACTCTGGCCTCGCAGGGCGGGCCCCGTGGTTGCGAGCTGGAGCTGCCATAGCTTATGGCTAGAGCAATGGGAGGGGGCCCCGGCAGAGAGAACAGTAAGGATAACGAGCGCTCCGCCCGCTTGGCATACCTCTTCTGTGCGTCTTTCTCGTGGCGGGAACAGAACAAGAGGGAAAGACCCGGCCGACCTGCCCAGGGCTCGAGGGTGAGCTTTATTTAAGAGAGAATGGGGAGTGAATCGAAAGGCTTCCGTTTTCGTTCTTGGTTTGGGGGCTTTCGGGCCCCTCTCGATCTTATTCATAGTTGAGAAGAGGGAAGGAGTCTAAATCAATGGACATTAATGAACCATCATTGATGGACGTTGCACATGACACGATCAATTCGACTCAAGGTCCGGCGCTAATAGAAGTTGCTTACTCTCCTAGTAGCGAAGGAAAAGGGCAGGGCTTTTTTCGTAGTAATAGTGGGCGGGTCTCATGAGATCTATGCCGGCCGTCGGAATCAAATGAAGGTCGAAGGACCATTCGATTCATTAAGGGGCATAGATCTAGGCCTATTTGTTTGGTCAATCACCAAAGGCGGGGGGGAACCACCATGGGCGAGACCCCCCCGGCCTCGATTCTTTTGCATAGTCCGGGGGCCGGCCGCAGCAGAGCAGCGGGGCATAGCGGCGCCCTCGCCTGGCGCCATTCCCGGACCTAGCAGCAGACGGGCGGGCCGGGCCTGAATTCAGACCAGACCAGACTCTTCTTTGTTTGAGCTGCTCCCACGCACGCAGACCGGAAGATCTCAGTTGTCCTGGACTGGACAAGTACGTAGAGATCTTCGTGGGACCGAGGAGGGAGTCTCAATCGATCTTTTCTAGGATTCCTTATCACGCCACGCACAGAGATCTTTCCTTTGATAGATAAGAGGGCTCCCCCCTTGAACAGACTCTTAAAGGTTAGGTTACTACCCGCCTCTACGGAAGAGGTGTACTTTGTACCGCCCGGAGGTCATATAGATCGAAACCCGGAGCAATAAGAACGAAAGCCCTACCCACAGCAACAACTATTGGTCAAAAGGCTTAGATTCTAAGGGCGCTACTGAAAGCCTTTTTTAGGTCGTGTAATAGGGAAGTGTAAGCCCCGAAAGCCTTTGGTACTTCGGTAGGGCGAGCAGCCCTTAAACCAAAAAAAAGGTTTGGAACCCAACAAGCAACGGCCGAGCGCGCTAGCGCGAAAGCCGTTGCGCTAACGAACAAGCAACGGACGAGCGCGCTAGCGCGAAAGCCGTTGCGCGTTAGCAACGCGCATCCGTTTTCTTGCTGCAGTAGTTTGATTGCTTCCCCTATTTCTGCATTTCATTCTCTATTCGGCCCGCCTCAAACAAAATGAGAAAAAAGGAGAGGCCTATTGATTCGAAGTCACTACGAAAGGGTCGGTCAATAGCATAGCTCTTTCTTTCCCGGGTCTCCTTTCGAAGGAAAGGCCTTCGCATTCCTAATCCGGTAGGGGGCCGGACGGCTTTGTTTGCCCCAGCTTGGCGAATCGCATCCCCGCGCAACGACATTGTTTGTGCGCCCCTTACCGTTCTCGCTCAGTGTTTGCAACGGCTGGGGAGGCAGTCGTAGAAGTGAAGCCTATCGCCACGCCGACCATAAAATACGGGATTGGGCCCCTTCTCAAAGATTTGATGGAATGGCCCAGCCCACCCAAGAGCGCTTATGTCATATGGGAACTCATGGCTGGAAACAATCCTTATGGTTTTTATATCCGGTAGGAATAATAAGAATCAAAGTCCAGGTTGGTTGGTGAGCCTAGTGATAGGAGACTATCTAGCTTGGTTCGGAGAGCACTTGTTGGGTTAAAGATTTTTTTGTTGCTAAATGTTACGGCCTAAATGCTGAACTATTGACCCTACTTGTTCGGATGGGTGTTCACCCCAAAGTGTTCCCGGACCGCATGCATACATCCGTAAGTAACTTAGTGCAACATGGCAAATTTAATTGAGAGGAATCAGCAAAGAAAAGAAAAACGGGTCAACATCTTAATGTGTATTTGAGAGATTATCCTCGGGCTGAGGAGTGTCCACATGAGCTCGTTGAGGTGTCTACACAGGAATAAAAACCTCTTTTATATTCTGTCGAGAGTTCGGATTGCTCCACCTAAGTAGAACGAAAAAGAGGAATTGGAAATTCAAAGGTGGAGCCAGAAGCTTCGCTTCCGGTAGCTTGCTGACTCTCCTAGTTAGAAGAAGGCTCTTTGGCGAATTCTTTAGATCTGGGTAGAGTCTCGCTCAGTAAAGAGAGTTGTAGATTCGTAAGATCATGATAAAGTCCCCTTTACTTTTAACCAGACTACTTCTTTCGAAGGCCCGGTCGCCAGAAGTCCAATACAACTTGGCGATCAGGGACGCCTAAAGTCTTATATCGAACGACTGTATAACGAGGGTCGGGACCAGTTGGACTTAACGTCTTCCCCGGAACCACAACACCTCGACCCGCACATGGCTGGATAAGGCCGCATGACGAGACCAAGAAACAATTGCCTGAAACTCCACCCAATAACCACGAAACAGATCGCTCTGTCCCGGAAGATGGTCCCAGTATAGGTGGCCTGAAATCCATCCCCAATTGACCGACAAGGTCATACAACTTCCATATTAGACCAAACCGAATCAGTTCTTCTGATTTCCGGTTGGCCTTCCAATCTGTTGCACAAACAGGTCCATCAAATAGGTCATCGAATGTTACACCTGGGTCCATAGCGACCGTGTAGTACCATCGGCAGTAACGTAGCCACTCCTTCATCCATCCTCTGAGCAATGAGTACTCCAAAAAGTCTTTGACTTTATCGGTAGGAAATAGCTCATCAGGGATTACCCTCAAATCCTTCGGTCTCATTTGTTTTAATATAATGTTTATTAAATGAAACTTGAGATAGGGGTTAAGAGGAATACCCCTCCCCAACCAGAGTCCTAAAGACCCTTTGCTGAGAAGAGATCTGATCTGAATCGCCCATAACCGACTAGTCCGAAGACTTCGCCGACTAGTGAGAGATCCCGGTTGTTTGTAACCCATCCCGCCTATGCGACATAATGTCGAAAAGCGTTGGCACCGGTACTTAAGTCCGAGTGCAATCAACCCATAGGGGTGATAGAAGTTACACAGAGCCCGCGCCGACACAGGACTTAAGTCCGTGCGAAGGCCATTAACTCTGAACCGTTTCGCAAACTCCGCCGCACCACTGTCGGAAATCAATGATTTTTGATAACTTATACCGACATTAATACGACCAAGAGTCTGTTCATAGATCCTCGCGACCTCACGGTCTGCGATAACTACATCATCACCTAAAATACCATAGCGATCAAAACGAACGCCAGGATAAACCTGTTCCGCGCACCACCACACCAAAATGTGATGGGATAACGCGAACAAAGGCCAATAGGAATAGTAACCGAGAGGTTGTCCACTAACAAAGCATACGGCCGAGTGCCGCCGTTTAACAAACGGCACCTCAAAAATATTGATCGCTAAAGCCGATCGTACACTTGACGCGAACGCCCTCCCGAAGCAGTATTGCATTACTTCAAACATAATTTGAAGCGGCCATCGGTCCGTTGCGGACTTTAGGTCGAAGCAATAACAACACCGCTCACCAACTAGATTATCTAAAGGCCTTTCTTGATTGAAAGTGCCGTCGGTTTCAAGAGTGCCTAGGACACCCATTAGCCAATCATGCACTGGTTTTAATAACCTTTGATTCACATAGTTGCCTATTGCGAAAATCCTCCTCTTGCCTCCCCCTTCAACCGACTGACCCAGACGACCACAAATAGGTGGCTCTTGTAGCTGTTGGTAATTCGGCAGCACAGGACCCGTAACCTTCTCGAAATGGTTTAAACACCAATTCGTTATATAAGCGTTAGACGGATCGCGCGCATACCTAGTATACTCAGGCCACAAACAGCCCTGGGAGAAATGATCTTCTGAAGCGTGAACGCGTTCCATTAAGAATGAGAACGCGCTCAACTCAAAAAGTAGAGCTGGAAAACAGGACACCAATCGAGGCTGTCTTATTTTCCCTAGATACTCCTTGAATACATCATTCACTCGCCTATGGGTGGGTAAAGACTTCCAGGTCGGTACCCAACTCATTCCCTGGTGAAGTGGAAGAGTTGAGAGATTGGGTAAATACCGCGGCATCAAGGCGGCAAGCCCATCTCTAAGCTCACCGCACCATTCAGACGCGGATTCGAGATCCGTTGGCTCCACGATACTTTTAAAGGTACCTGTGTAGCTAACTGCCTTCGACAGTCGGATAATCCGATTTAAACTGAAGAACGACAGATAAACTTTAACCAACTGATCTGCCCTGTCATCCTTAGCATATATCTTCTTTCTATGAAATGCTGGGATGATACGAGGGTACCCAGACCGGGTGAGGGATACTGGTACTGGTAGCAACTCATGAGGTCTTTTGACACCCGCATAAGCCACTTGGAGGCTCGCTGCGCACTGCTTTAGATAAAGCGCAGTGAACAGTAAGCCAGACTTACGGACCAGACGCAGCACCTGCTTGCTGAACAGGTAAGCAGCAATGCATGTTTCCTTGGTTAAGCCGTCCAGAACCATGAGTAGCATCTTATTAAGGATACTACGCATGATCCGAGAATCTTCCAAGATTCTCTGCCACTGAAGACCGGAAATATGGAGACACTTCTCAAAGAGAAGACGAGAGTTAGTAAACATCGCGATTTTGTTAATCATACTATCGACCTCACCATTATAGGTGGGCTCAACCGTATCGGGACCGACCAAGGTCACCATCACTAATCGCGAGCCACTGCACTCCCGTTTCCCTCCAAGGCCCCTTTACTTGATATTATATTAGTAAAGCTAACGCGCGCTACAACTAGCATAGCAGCCCGCGGAAAAGGCTCTAGAGCCCCTACTCCTAAGTTGGAGCAACAAGCAACGGCTTTTAGCGTTGGCGCTCGGCCCTTGCTTGTTGGCAAGGAGAACCGTTTAGATCAATGATCGATGAGCTAAACAGAAAAGAAGAGAGATGCGAGCCTTGCCCGAGCAGTTGTACAGATTCCCGCTTTGACATATTAGCCCGGATTGGCTTATTGAGCCTTATTAACATAACTTTTTCCAGGAATGGAAAGATTCCAGAGGAAAGGACAGTTGACCGACCATTACAGAAGAAAGAAGAGATAAAAGGGCATGCCCGAGCTCAAAGGCAAGAGCTTAAAGAGAAGAGACTGATTCAACCAAGCAGTAAGAGAGAGATGCAAGAGATCAATTCCCGATGACAGAATAGCGGCACCGGGAAGGGAAGGGTGACATTTTGATTTAAAGACTGACTTTCGTACCCTTTGCAAGAGTTGAGACCGGGAAGGACTGATTTGCTTAAGAGAGTCATGTTCGCTTACCGAAAGCCCTCTCACTCATGAACTCATTCACTCAGGAACTGGCAAAGATAGCCACTTAAATGAATGATGATTATAAATGCTATTTTCAGATAGTGCGCCAATGATAGAGGAATAAAATAAAATGGATTACTCAATGAAGGGAGACTGATTGCGCCTTCTCTAATGCCCCTATGCGCCACTCCTCCTTGATTTATTTCCTGTTCCGCTAAGTGCGGATCATTCTTAGGGCAGGCTTAGGGGCAGGTAGTAATCGCGAACAGCAATCACGAATTCTTTTCCTTCCATTTTGAAAAGGCTCTACCTTCTTGATTCCCTATTAGACTATTAGGAAATCCCTATCCCTTTCTAACTCACTGCCAGAACTAGTCGTTTGACAACTCCTTCTAGTATCCAGTTCAATTTCCAAGTTTTTAAGGGCCGGCCATCATCCCAGCAAGAGACCTCTCCCTCGTCAAATATCGTTGAAGTCCCATATGTGGATGGCAATCGTGATTTGCCATTGTAAAGAAATTTCTCAATGAAAGGCTACTCAAGATTGCGTCCCTATAAGAAGGAAAACCCGGGGGGCTAAGTGGGGCACGGGTGGAACAAACATCTTGAAGCATTGGCGCAAGTATCCCCTGCACGACTTGCATCAAGATCATTTAAAGCAGTTGTTCAAGCTCGAGATAGACTGTTGCTTGAGCCGGCTGCAAGCAACTGAAGAAAGTCTTCAAAAGGGAGTTCTCCTAACTAAGGAAAAGCAGACTTTGATAAATTCTGGGACGATCCAGTACCCAAAACAGTAAGTACAAGTTTCGGAGACCAAAAAAGACCCAGACCCGCTGCCCGGAGATAAGAAGAAAGGCTTAGAAGAAGAAGCAATTTCAGTTGCATTCTTCTAAGGAGACGGGTCCTCATGAGATCAATAGCATTTCGTCGGAATCAAAAAAGTCTATTAAAAATCTCGATCAGAACTTGAGAACGAACGGAAACCATAACAGAAATAGGTAGTTCATAGAGGTCTCTAGTCTATTTTCATGTTCCGATCTCTCCATTTTCTGTATCCTATGAGTGGATAACTAACGACTGATTCACGAGATATCCTTTGCGCCTTAGCTCCTTAGTGCCTTAGCGTTCGGTGAAATCTCTCTAATTATAAAAAAAAGTTTCCATCTGCCATGCCGTGACTCACTCCGTCCAAAGGAGTGACGAACTGAGTCGATCAGTTATCGAGGGGAGGCCCCGATTCCTTTTGATAATGAATGAATTCTTATGAGGCATCAGGCGGGGCTAGACCCGAAGGAATCCGTCAAGTCTGGATTGAATCCTTTCTCTTTAAACCCAAAAAGCCAGTAGCTGATAAAACAGACTAAGTCAGGGAAAGACGTAAACAAGCGAAAAGAGCAGGCCGAGCTGTAAAGCGAGAATAACGATGTCGGGTCTTCATCTTCGAGTTGTTCAGTAAGCAAGCAGAAAGGAAAGAGATTCGGTCAGAAGCAGGTAGTTATTTGAAAGCTAGAAAGGGAGGGTTCAAGCAGTGAACAGTAAGATCAAGGACATAAGCAGGAAAGGAAAGGACATCACACAGATATTTATTCTAGAGATACCAATATCGACAAGTGGAATAGCCGAAGAAAGAGCGGCAGAAGGCCTAGTACCACCAGAACAGGAAGAGCATAAACTCGGTTCCACAGAAAGGAGAGGAAAGAAGACAGGTTCGGAGCCGTAAGTAGCCTAGTCCAACAAGCAAGGGCCGAGCGCGCTAGCGCGAAAGCCGTTGCGCGTTAGCAACGCGCATCCGTTTTCTTGCTGCAGTAGTTTGATTGCTGGAGCCTACCGGCATAGGAGAGAGCTTTGCAAGTCCAGCTTTTGACTCTTCCCACAATTTTCTCAACTAGGATGGAACAATCCGCCTTTTTGAGCCTGGAAGAAATTAAGGGGACTCCCAAATACCTGAGTGGTAAAGCGCCTTCCTTATACCCCAAGGAAGCAATCAATTGGTTCTTCACACTCGGAGCTACCCCACAGGTCAAAATGTTGCTCTTATCCGGGTTAGGAGCGAGGCCGGACATCTCCTTGAAGGAGTTAAGACACTCCTTAATGAGGGAGATAGAGCCTACCCCCCCTTTCCTTTGCAGAAAAGGAGTCAATCATCCGCAAAACAGAGATGGGAAATTTTC
>FXXK01005560.1:0-11733 GCA_900184695.1 Betula pendula | reverse complement strand
TTTCATTTTTTTTTAAATTTCTCATTTTACTAGTCTTGTCGTGCGATCCGACTTATCCTTATCCCATCCATTCTCAATATAATAATAGCTGTCTTCACCCGCTTCACGGAATTCGATTTGTCATTATTATTTATTGCACGATTTTTAGGTTTCTGCATTAACTCCGCTTAAATGTTAATGCGATAGCGTTTTGATTTTTTTTTTCGTTTTTTTAAATGTAAACTCTAATGCATTAATTTAAAATTTTAATCATAAAATAAATATAATATATTTTTTATTTGAAAGGCTGAAGAATTATGATCTACAATAAATTTAAAAAATTATAAATATTAATTATGTGAAATTTATACTGTTCTTTATATCAAATGATTTAAAAAAATAGCCAAAAAGAAAAATTATTTTAAAAGATTTTATTTTTTCCAACTTTTTAAAATATGTATTAAGTCAAAGCTTTCATAATATAAATAGTAACAACTAATAAAAATATATTTAATTTTATTGTTTAATTTGTTATATTTTTATTAAATAGGCATTTCCACACGTGTTAAAAAGCAGTATAAAATTCAGTAATTTCACAAAATAATTTCTTTTTTTTTTTAAAAAATGATAGGATCATTATCCGAAATAGGACAGGGGTTGTCCTTGGTCCAATCCTTTCACACGCTTTTCATGATGCCTTCATACATTTTGCATCTACTCCATGCACAATATTGGTTTTCTTTTCTTTTTATTAAATATTGAAAAGAAACATTATAATTTAAATTTTTTTTTATTATTATAACGTGTACTAAATGTCATGTTATTCTCAATTTTACATATATTCATTAAATTGAAAAATCTAAACTTGAACTATGTATTATTTATGGTTATAATTAAAATTAGTATATTAATAATGTACTATGATTATATATTATTTAATTTAAAAAAAAACGTAATAATATCTCAACATCACTATATATCTTTAAGTACACAATTTTGAATTTAACTATAAAATAAATATTTTTTATTTTCTCTTTTTGTTTTGTTGAAAATCTTATTTATTAACCCTTTATTTATTTATTTATTTTTATCGGATTTCTTTATTGCAAGACATGGAGCACAAAAGCAATATCGTGGCTGTCCGAACTTCACGTGCCACAGAGCCAAAACCGTCATAAACATGCGCCAGTGTGACCTTATCTTCCTAAGTGACAACACGTGGGAAGCATCTGGATGGGTTGGAGCCAATTATTATTTTCTTTTATTTTGTCGATTGACGGTAAACGTGCCATTGACGCACAAGTACTCCTGTCTCCTTTATGTTTTGGGAGACTATCCAAAAATGTGGGACTCCACACGGTCCGTTCTGTGAGCTCAGCTCGCCTACCGCTTCTCCCACTCATCTTTAGCGCGTTGAGGTGGATAAAGCCTGAGTTTTGAAATTACTCTAAGCATACAATGAGTGACTCATAATAATTAGTGTCTCTTTTTTTTTTTTTTTTTAAGACAAAAAACAAAAATCCAAATAAAGTGGATAAATAAATATGGACAAAAAAAAAATGACAGTCAATATTTTCATGACAAAAGTGCAACAACGATTTACTTTTAGCACCATCCACTCTAAACAATGAATTTACCATCAACTATCCGCGTTGGGTTTGTTAATACTTTTAGGGACGATAATGTTTTTTGTTTTGAAAAGTATATTATGATATGAATATAAAGTAAAATTAAATTTTAAATTTTTAAATTATTTTAATATTTATTTTGAGAACAGAAAACAAAATGAGGAGTTAAAATGCGTTAACAAAACCATTTCCACCAAAAATATCTAAAAATACGAAAACAATTTTGGTTGGAATACATGGCAATTAAACGGCATCTACAAAAAAAAAAAAAAAAAAAAACAGTTGGCTAGATGCGTTTTTTTAACACTAGAAACAACAATTAAACACGCAAGGTAGAACATTCTTGCCAATTGCTAGCCTTCAAGCTGTATGCCAGATTTTCCGGTGTCGAGAATGTGCAACTTCCTCACACAATTATTTTATGTTGCCACGAAAAGTTTCTTTCATTGCACATAAATGATGTGAATAAGAAAGTTCTTTTCTAGCACTATATAAACTAGTATAGTGCTAAGGAAAATAGTAAATACTTGTGGATAGGGTACCAATCATTTTTGTAGGTCCTTCAGTAACAATCACACATAGCAGAACTATTCTTGTCTACACAGTAATGTGCAAACCACTATCGGTCTCATTGACGTGTAAAGTATATTACATCCGCTAGGTCTCAATCAGGCAAGGCACCGGAGTATAGGAAAGGCATTAACATCTTGAGGCAGGGGTCTAAGTATAAATTTAACCATATATTAAAATAGAGGCTAAAGTGTGAATGAGAGCAATTATCATGTTTAAGATTAAAGATCAAATACACATATATAAAAACAAAATTTAACATCAAATTCAGTGTTAACAATAAAAAATAACAAAAACAAAAATAGACACAAAATAATAGATACATAATACATTTCAAATTCCAATTCAAACACCTATCAAAATGGAACCCGTCGTTCTTTTATATCCCGAAAATCATTTATGATTGAATCCGTACTAAATTTCGCAGCAATTTCTTTTTCGATGTATAACATCAAAGAATCCATCAAAAACTCATCTTCAATTTTGTTGCGAAGCCTTGTTTTGACAATATTTATTGCTGAAAAAATGCTCTTTTTGTAGTTGCGGTAGAAACGGGAAGAGTAAGCACAAGTACAACAACTCGAAAAATAAGTTGGTAGATAGTTGATTTTTTGGTGCGAACCAACCATTGACACAATTTAGAAATATTTGATAGTCCTTGAAAATCTAAATGTTGAACTACATTATGCTCATAATGGTGAAGTTCTATTTCCAACTATTCTTTTTTTAGATCAGTAAAGTCTTGTGGATAAAACTTGTTTACCAACTAACAAATATCATCAATTTTAAAAGATTCACGAGCAACTCGAGGATCAAGAGCTGAGTTGAGTATAAGCAACTCCACCGCATGCTCACTAAAACGGCGATTTAATTCTTGCAATTGAGAATCTATTGCGGCACAAAAAATATCAACTCGATAATGATGCTCAATTGTAAAGTTGGCTTGTTGATGGCGAGCTCGATCTCTTCTCTCAACATTCTGAGCATTCATATCTGGGACATCTATGTTGCGTTTCTCACAAAATGACTTCACATTGGTAAGTAAAACATCCAATTTGTCATTTCTATATTGTTGGATATATGCTTTAGTAGATGAAACAAGATGCATGACATTTAAAATATCTTGAGATTTGGATTGCAATTCTTGACATAGATGATCAGTAATCTGCATAATGTTTTTCATGAGATGCAAGATGAAGACAAATTCAAATGAAGTCATTACCTGATAAACTGAGTCTGCTTCTGCTTGTTGGGAAGAAGTACTTCACACATCAATGATTTTAAGAATAACTTTACATGTTGGACTGAAAATTTTGATCAAACTAGAAACCACTCTCAAGTGAGAACTCCAACGAGTATCTTCAGCCTGTTGTAAAGTACTAATTTGATTAAGTCTTCTTCCACTCTCAATCTCATCAATTTCAATCATATGAGCAATCTCAGCAGCTTGGGCAACCCGCAATTCTTCAAATCGATTGCATGAGGCACAGACAATATTGACAACAAAACTCAATTTAGCAAAAAATTGATGAACATAAATAACTTCTTTTGATGCCGCCACTAATGCCAATTGCAAACGATGTGCAAAACAATGAATGTAGTAGGCATATGGACGATCATTTGAAACCAAAGCTTGCAACCCATTCCACCCACCTCGCATATTACTTGCGCCATCGTATCCTTGCCCTCGAATGTTTTGAATGTCTAGCAAATGTAGTGACAATACATAATATAAACCATTTTTTAGGGTTAATGCCACAGTATCAGAGACATGAACAAGCTCAAAAAAAGGTTCTCGCACAAAGCCATTTTTGTCGACAAATCTTAAAACTATAGTCATTTGCTCATTCATTGACTCATCACGAGCTTCATCAACAATTATGCAAAACTTTGCATCACCAATTTCTTCACGAATTGTTTTCTTCACTTTTGTTGAAAAAACATGTAAAATTTCTTTTTGTATCATTAGTGATGTGTAAGAGGCATTTTTTGAAGTTTTGACTATTACTTCAACAACTCGTTCATTATATGAAATCATCAAATCTAATATTTCAAGAAAATTGTCACGATTAGTTGAACCGACACTTTCATCTCGACCTCTAAAAGCAACACCTTGAAATGCAAACACTCGAACAATATCACTGCAGTCGATTATTTGCAATTTGTTCAGAAGTAAAATTGTCAAACACCTTTTGTATGTGTTGAGATTGGTTCTTCAAGTCTTCATATGACTTTTCAGCAATTTTGTGAAATGAATTTGGATATTTCCCTATATGAATGAGAAAAGCACATTGTTTTCTATCTCTAACATTTTTTCCAATTCTTGAATCCATCTATAGTGAATATACGTTGCGTAGGATTTTCAGATGGTTTATTAAAGAGAAAGCATGGCAAACAAAAGACTACATCTTTATCAGGCGAATATTCAAGTCATGTAGGAAATAACGTAAACCACGAAGGTTGAAAGCTACGAAGATGATCCTTTGGTCCAGATTTTTGGTACTTTGAGATATTACGTTGGTACAAACCAGCTTCAATGTAAGCTCGCCGAATTTCATCCCGTTGATTGACATCATACTCCCATATTTGACGACGCAATCCAGGATCAAACTCCAATGAACTAATATCAAATTCATTGACATCAACTCTTCGATATTTTTGAGGAGAATTTTCAAAAACTGGAATATCAGAAGTTGGCGATGATGCATCACCAACATTGGCTTTTGAACTTTGTGCATTTTTTATTTTAAAAAGTTCAAGTATTGTATTTGGCTTTCCCATCATCTACAAATAATTTACATAGTTACATTAGAGTCTTTAGAAAAGAAAGAAAATAAATGCATTAGAAAATAAATTTTTTTTTAAGATATAGTATATAAAAAATGAAAGAGAAATTTGAGACTATAAAAGCAATTATAAAAGTCTTATTCTTTATTCAAAATTCTCAATTTCTAAATTTTAATCGTTATCCCCATGTCCCCACTATAGATGAATAACATTGAAACCAAAAACCACTTAATTAACTAATCCTTGACAGTCAATAAATCAACACTTTTAAAAAATAAAATAAACTTGACAAATGTAAAGTAACAATAAGATAAATTATACTTAAGGCTAATCATAAAATAAAAAATTAATTAAGGCCTAAGAGAGTTAGGGTTTAAGAACAAGACAACAATACAAATTACATTAACAAGACAATTACCAAACAAAAAGCACAAAATAATAATAGGGAAAAGTCCACATACCCCCTCAAACTCACCTAATTGACAAGTCCCCACAAACTTTAATTGTGACAATGTCCCCCCAAACTACCAAACCAAATGACAATGTTCCCCGAAGGACGAAATACCCTTAATAAAATAAAAATAATATTTTTAAAAAAATAATAAAAACTGAAAATTTAAAAAAAAAAAAAAACATTACATTCAATAAGGCTAAAAAGACTAAAGCTAAAAATAAAAAATAAAAAATACAAACCAAACAAAATTAAATTAATTTTTTTTTTATAAAAAAAAAAACACTTACAAACAATGGACAAAATCAAGAATAAAAAAAAATTATAACATTTTCGTTTAAAAAAATTATAATTATTTTTAAAAAAATTTTATTATTATTATTATTATTTCGAATTCATAAAAGTTAAAAAACTAAAACTAAAAAAAAAATAGCAATTTTTTTATATAAAAAAAAAAATAAAAAAATAAACACTTCAACCCAATTACCCAAATTCAAATTTTAAAAATTATAGATTCGTTTTAAAAAAAAATTTAAAATGTATTTGTTTTATTTGAAAAATCTGTAAGGTATTTTTGTCTTTTTGTTGCCATTGGGGGGGACATTGTATTTTGTTTGGTAGTTTGGAGGGGATATTGTCACAATTGAAAATTTGGGGGGACATTGTCAATTGGGTGTAGTTTGAGGGGGTATGTGGACTTTTCCCAATAATAATATTAAAATTTTCGGGTCACCCATCGAGATGAGGACACTTGCAGTCTCCAGGTAACAATAAATAAAAATAAATAAATAAATATATATATATATACTGTATATATATTATATACAGCATACATATATGTAATATATATATTGGTGATTTCCTGATTCTCCTCGCATTGCAAGGGTGCAAGCAAATTTATATATATATATATAAAGACAACGAAAGTTGAAATGAACATAAGGGAAAAGCAAACATAAGCAAAAAAGACAAATTTGTTACTTTTCAGTTTTCAACATATATATCACACAGCAGCAGCAAGCCAGTAGATCCAATGATTCAGATTCTTCAAACGAAGCCAAAAAGAAAGAAGGAAAAAATAATCTTTACTCACTTCCTTGCTCCAGCCGGTAAAGACAAGAAAGTTGAAAGAGCAAAAGGGAAAGGCAAACTAAGCAAAAAGAACAAATTTTGTACTTTTCAGTTTCAACATATATCATACACACAGGCAGCAGCAAGCCAGTAGATCCAATATTCAGATTCCTCAACGAAGCAAAAAGAAAGAAGGGAAAAAAATAATGCTTTACTCACTTCCTTGCTCCAGCCGGTGCAACCATGAAAAGAAGAAATGAACAGAAACCAATCGGTAGGCTCCAGTCGGTCGTCACTCCAAGACTCCAAGTCTCCAAACTTCAATCTACACCCTACACTACAGTCGATCTAGCAGGCAGCAGTTACACCGAGCATAAATCCGGTGTCTTTCTTCAGATTCTTTCCCTTTCATTTTTTTTTTTTTCTTTTTGGCTCTTCGATCAGTTCTTAATTTAGTTAGATCTGAAGTTGTTCGGATGGTTTTAAGTTTTGTGTTTTATAATTTTTATATTAATTAGGATTTTAGGTTTAAAGGGAAATGCCAAAAATATTTATTGGATCTAAATTTGTATTGGGTAGGGCCAAAATAATTTTGGGTAGGGCAATAACATATTGGATAAGGCCAAAATTATTTTTGGGTAGGGCCAAAAATATTGGGTAGGCCAAAATATTTTCGATAGGGCCAATAGTTGGAATTTTTTTTATTTTTACTTACATTTATTCCAATTTATGCGGGCGTGGGACCCCTGGGGGTGGCTGTTCGTTTTCTTTCTGATTTTTTTTGTGCGTATCAGTGATTTTTTTTCTTGCGGTATTGTGGCTTTGGGGGGGGGCATTGGCCCCTACCGCCCCCCCATCTCGTCCACTGGAAATGGGGATCATAAGATGATGGATGATTATTAAATTTTGATCTATATCCATTTTACACAACCATATAATCATTTTCTTTCATTTTTACATAATAGAGCATTCCTTAAACTATTTAATGCATTAACATTTATAAAAGTACATCAATGTATTCACATTCACATGTATAAGAGTATTTTCTTATCACTACCTTTTATCCAACATCATCTCGCTTTATACTAAAAATACTAAAGCGTTACTCTATGCAATTTACTCTTTAGGAAATTGCAATTAATAATATAATAGAGTAACATTGTAAAACTCACATTATTTCTAAAATAAATTAACATAAGGGTAAGGCTCCGTCGCTTTAGTCCCTTTTCTCCCTTTTCGATTCTGCTCTTATTTTTCTTTCTGCACTAAAGTCCTCGGTGTAGAGACAATTATTGAGGAATACTATATACGAATAGTCTGTTTGTAGTTTTGGTTTAAGATATAAAAGCTGCGAGTCATATGTCACCGAGAGGCGCTATACTGGCCTAGCGTGATTTGAATCAGATGGTATAAGGTGAACCTGTGGTAACTAACATGAGGCGTTGAACTGAATTACAGCAATATAGAAACGCCTTTCAATCCGTTCAGTCATCGTTGTCGCGATTAACGGAGAACGAAACAACGATCTACCTACTGTACGTGTGGGTAGTTTGTGTGGACCAGTAACTAAACGAGAAGGCTGGACATGAATTCGTTAACTAGGATGGAGTCATAAATAGTTCTTACATCATGAGGTGCTTATGGATGAGACGCGAAAATTGTAAGAGAGGGTTACAGAGATACTAGGTCGATACAGGTCACGCAATCTCTTATCTAGAATATATCAATACTATATGATAAATTAATATTCAATTATTTAAATTATTATCTTAAAATAGATGTCTTATGAAGCCATATATATAAAAATTATAGTCTGATATACATATAACTATATCTTTTGTAGGTTGCGACTCACGAAACTTGACGCGCATCTGATACGTAAAATAATAACCCACCAACTATGCAACTATACCGTGTTGTGTGATCCTATTAAATATCTCTTCAATGTACTATTGAGAGAGTTTTCTCTTCTTAATTTTTATTTAAGCATTTTGTTATGAGTATATATCTTATTGTGTGTTGTGAAAGTTAGTATGGGAACTCATTATGAAACGAGGAGAGCTAAAAGGCCGCTATAACAGTGAAGTATCTATTGTTGAGTGAAAGAAGTATTGATCAATATTATATTAGTATCACATCTAGCTCAATACTTTTTTATTTCTATTACTTAGTTTTACAAAAAAATAGTATACATTGATAGATTGGTGATGTGAAAATGATTATAGTCGAGCAATGAGAGCTAAAACTGTCAAGGTAGCGAGGATGAAGTAAATTCATAATCAATGAATAGTCAAGTGATATACACTTTGTGTAAAAATTTGAGTCAATTCATATATAGTGGAGCAGATATTTGACATAATAGACATGAATATATTATCGTCTATCTCACTATGACACATTATTACATGTCAATTATATGTGAAAATACGGCAAATCATGATGTCGGGACTGATTCTTAAAGAATATAAATAAGGTGAGTATTTATTCAGCAAAATAAAAAACCGTAATAAATAGCAAGTGATTACCCTGTTGTAAATATATTTAATGGTTATTATGATATTAATTATGTCATGGTGCAAAAACGTAATTAGAATAATAAGAAATGACGAATAATGAGAGTACAGTATGGAGATACGCAATGATAAAATCAAATATGCAGTGTGATATTTACATTTGGCATTGTTTGGATGGCCTATATTCCACCCCACAAGACCTAAAAAGCCTTAAAGGATTTAAATATATATAGGTATTATTAATATGCTTAGCGTGTAAGTGAAAAACTTTACAAATGTGGTAGTTTTACTACAAATTTTAGGGTTTCAATACTCTTTTAGCAATCCCCTCAATACTACTACAATGGTAAAGACATGTAATTATGAGTACAAGTGGAGGTTGAGGTACTACTTATGTTATGATCCATACATTCGGTGTAGGTGCATACTGAATTGTGTTGGCCTGCTATATAGTACCTACCACTTATGCATCTTTTAATGTTAGTGTTTTCTATCTTTTTGGTGGCATCTTGTGGCTTTTGATTGAGGTGGGATGCCAGTCTCTTCCAGTTTGTGATCTTATATAACGTGGACAAGATTACATGATACTGTAACAGGCAGGCAATAAACTATAACCATATAGATGGGAGCATACATCAAACACATAAGGGCAGTCTACGCGTTCATACATAAAGGATCAACCGTCTTCGGTTTGCTGTAGTACATACAATATCGAGTGCGCCTAAAGTACAATACCACAACCTGTTTAGTCGTTTCAATGTCTAATGTGATACTGAATATACGGTCATCAACGTGACTCCGGCCCTTCCCAACTCGATTCAAATGCGTTTTGTATAGGGTGCATGCTAGACCAAATAGGCTTGAAACAAGTCTCGATCGCACACCAAGCTCTGCGCCTGAGGTGCCGTTAAATATTTCTATCCTGCTTAGGGTTACTCCATCGTAACTCTTCGATGTTACACTGTCATTGCTACTAACAAACATTTTTTTTTATGTTCGGTTTATATAAGTCGTGCCTGATTGTGGTGTGTTCATGTCACATTTACATTCATTTCATACTTTATCAAATCATCATCATAACAGGTATAATCTCAAATACGCCTAGTAAGTCATATGCACCATCATATGAAGTTGCATAGGATGGATGTCTCTACTAAAAACTTGAGTCCTAATGGAGACTATATAGTGATGCGTGGTTCGATATCTGAGACGTAAACACCCAACTCGATCTTTACAGCTGAGTTAAAATATCCTTTCAGACTATTTAAATTGAGTGTATTTATGAACAGAATGCTCATTTGTGCATGAATTCTCAAAGCAAGTCTTAGAGCTATTATTTCCTAAGTGATGGTGCATGGTATAGCTTTGTAAAAACCTTTAAAACATAAAGGAAACGATCTGTATTGTACAGGTTCTACGTATCTTTTACTGTATTGTGTGATAAGGTAAATAGTTTTAATCTGGTCCTACAAAATTTGGTGCAGTAAGCTAAGACGCTTATTAAGCTAGTGAGAACAATACGACAACTCATAATTCCTACAGATGGCAGCTCAACCGGCAAGATGCATCCATTTGTCTACTGTAGTGCAACGTTTCATGTGTAAATATAAGAATTCCCTCAAATCTCCTAAGAATATAACTCTAAACACTCTAAATGCTTATATTCCATAAGCACAAATAACCATGACACCCATAACTTTTAGGGTTTTTATTGTTAGCTGCACCCTAGTATACAACTAGAAGTTTTGTATAACCTAGGGATGCAACCTCTTGAGAGATGTTAACATCAAAAATCCCAACTTAAAGGTACTAGTATAGGAAATGTTAGGTTATAATTATGGGATAGTCCTAGGAATAATGTGTATTCCCATTGACAAAACTCAGACCATGATAAGTTGTTAGTATTACTATCTATTAATCTTTTTAGAGGTGAATAAGGATCCATCAAGGAAAAAAGTAGTAATCTAGAGTTTAAGAAAATAGAACCTAATTTAGCACTACCATTCATCAAGGACTGCATAGTAAAGTACATAGGTAAGTTATGAGGTTTAGTAGTTAATTCCCTTTAATAATACATCTACGTCAATAATACTGACCGACTCACAAAACCCCCGTATATTGAATGCCGCTTTAAAAAACTGGATGTCTAAATTCAACTTTTGGAAGCCTTACTCTGCACATCTAATATCTTATATTTGTTATAGATAAAAATGCCCTATGAGAGAGGAGACGAATAGAAAGTACTGTAACGTGCTTATGGTGTACCCAGGGAAAAAATGGGGAACAGAAGTAACTGGGTTGAATAATTTTACCGTTATAAACTAATGTTATATATATAGTACTTCTTTTTTGGTCTATCCATTCTCGATAGACTTCCGTATTCATTACAATTGCTTTGTTTGAACTAACTTTAAAAATCACGAAAAATTGAATTTTGCTAATCTCACGTAAGTTAAAACGAAAAATAGACAGAACTTGGAACGAGAAATAGAATAGATGGTCTCTCGTACAACACTTAGTATCGAACGGAACCTCGATCGAACTACTACAATGCACTTCGGCTCTCTCATGTTTCACATTCCTTCGTCCTCCTCGATCTCCTAAGAAAATTAGACGTAATCCACTTATAGAACTGTGATAACCCTCAAAACACAACCACCATCACACTGGTTTATAAGCAGAGGCTCACTATAATGATGTCTGTTACTACCAATGTCCTCCAACCTCTTTCTAT
>FXXK01005552.1:0-10056 GCA_900184695.1 Betula pendula | reverse complement strand
GTTCGTATTCACACTTGGCGAGGAGTTGGCCAACAAAGTTTTCTCAGAGAAATTCTTCCTAGCTCCGGGAAGACTAGGTAACTCGAGAAGGGGAGATTCAGACCTTCCAAACAAAAGACGAAGACCTTTTCTTCGAGGCATGGAAACACTTCAATGAACTACTTCTCAAATGCCCACATCACAAGGGTATCCCAAGGAGATCAGGGGTACAGGCATGCTATGCAAGGTTTAGATAATCCTAACAAAAGGTCTTGTAGAATCAGCTTGTGGGAACCGTGCTGATTAGAGAAAAGTAGTGAAGAAGCCATAGAACTTTTTGGAGGACTGATGACGAGAACTCCAACAATCTCATCACCGAAGGGCAGCATTATGTCCAAGTCAGAAGGCTCAAAGGAAAGGGAGTGTATGAAGCATATAAATGGAGTCCAAAATCAGGATGGGCCTACAATGGGGAGAGAAAATTGGACATGCTAGGAAAGCCATGACTTGTCAAATATCTCTCTCGTTCAGCAAATTGCACAAGTTGAGGTATGTGCCATATGCTCTTATTCTGGGCCACACTACTGAGACTTGTCCCATGTCTTCATTTACAAATCAAGAGCAAGTGAATTATGTTGGCCAAAAAATTATCCTCAGAAGAACATCCGTACTCCAATACCTACAATGCAGGGTGGCGAAACCAACCAATCTTTTATGGAGCAATAACTCAAATGTGCAAAATCTACAAGGGTAGCAAAGAAATTTCCAACGGGGAAATAACTATCAAGCAGCCAACACAAGCAGCCCAACCACATCGAGAGCCGAAAAAAAATAATCTTGAAGGCCATGCTCTAATTTATGACTGTGCAGCAACAAACAAATGCCCAGACTAGCAAACTATTCAGAAATTGGAGGCCACTACCAGTCAGGCTATTCAGGGACTAGAGGCACAAGTGGGGCAGATGGCTAAGGAGCTGAGCGAAAGGAAGGAGGTGAATTTTCCTCACAAACAATTCCAAATCCAAGAGGCGACGAGCAACTAAAGGCTGTGACAACCCTCAGAAGTAGCAAACAAATTGACAAACAAGGGGAATTGATGAGACCATACAAGCACCTACATCCGAAGCCACAACTTCCAAGGTAAATGAAAAGGAGAAGGTGAATGCACCACCCTTCCCTCAAGGTTAATAAAACCTAGGAAAGAAAAGCAACTTGTGGATATGCTTTGAAACCCTAAGAAGAGTTGAAATTAATATTCCTTTATTAGACGCAATCCAACAAATTCCAGCTTATGCTAAATTTTAAAGGACTGTTGCAGTCATAAAAGAAAAATTTCAGGATCATGGAGAAAGTTGCCCTGACAAAGAGGTAAGTACAATTTTACTGAGAAAATTGCACCAAAATTGAAAGATCCAAGTAGTTTTTCACTATTCCCTACAGAATTGGAGATCAAATATTTGATCGTGCCTTATTAGATCTCGGAGCGAGTATCAATCTGCTTGCCATACATATTTATGAGACATTGGGTTTGGGAGAGCTTCAACCCACCTCCATCACATTGCAATTGGCAGATTGGCATAAAAAGACCAAAGGGTATCTCTGGGGGATGTCCTTATTAAAGTAGATCAATTTATTCGACTGTTGATTTCATTTTCTTGAATATGGAGGAGGCCCTATGCCACTGCCTCTACCAATCATCTTGGTAGACCATTTATGAGGACTGCAGACAATAAAATTTGTGTGTGAAAAAGGGCATTGTGAGTATGAAGGTAAATGGAGAAAAGATAGAGTTCAAAGTTTTTATGCATTGAACTACCCCAGACACTCTTCTTGATTGCTTAATGTTTGTGTAATCAAAATACTGTTGAGGAAGTTTTTTAGGTCCATCATATTGATCCGTTGGAGGGCACCCTCACTCACACTTTCACAAGGCAAGACATTGAGCCAGATTTTGGGAGGATGTTACTGATGACATTTTTTTAAGCCATGCACTTCCTTGGGGGCCTCTCCGCCTCATCCAAGTATGTACCATCTTTTGAAACTCTTATGCCTAATATCACACTCTTGGTTCCCTCTATTGTCCAAGCACTGGCTTTGGATTGAAGTAGCTACGCTGCCATTTGAAATATGCCTACTTGGGAGATGGTCAGACACTACCTGTAATAATTGCTTCAGAATTAAGTTTGGGGAGAAAATGAGAAGCTTTTAAGAGTTCTTCGAGACCATAAAACTACACTATGGATGGACTATTGCTGACATCAAAGGCATAAGCCCAGCCAAATACATGCACTGAATTCTCCTTGAGGATGAAGTAAGGCCAACCAGGGACACCCAAAGAAGACTGAACCCACACATGAAGGATGTAGTCAGAGTTGAAGTTCTAAAACTGCTGGATGTTGGCATCATCTATCCCATTTCAGACAGCAAATGGGTAAGTTTGGTCCAAGTCGTGCCAAAGAAGAGTGGGATTATTGTGGTGAAAAATGAAAGATGATGAGCTGATACCCACAAGAATGACCACCGGGTGGAGAGTATGTAAGGACTACCGAAGCTCAACAAGGAGACCCGAAAAGACCATTTCCCTCTGCCCTTCATTGATCAGATGCTAGAGAGATTAGCCAGGCATAGCTACTATTGTTTCTTGGATAGGTACAGTGGATACAATCAGATTGTCATAGCCTTAGAGGATCAAGAAAAGACCACATTCACTGTCTGTTTGGCATAGTTGCCTACCAGAGGATGCCATTTGGATTATGCAATGCTCCCGCTACATTTCAAAGATGCATGATGAGCATTTTTTTTCAGATATGGTGGAGAAATTCATTGAGATATTTATGGACGATTTTAGCTTTTTTGGCTCTAACTTTGATGAATGTCTCAACCATTTGCAGATTTTTCTTAAACAGTGTGAAGATTGCAATTTAGTGCTTAATTGAGAAAAGTGACACTTCATGGTACAACAAGGCATTGTGCTAGGTCATGTTATTTCCAGCAAGGGTATTGAGGTCGATAAAGCAAAAATTGACATCATCTCAGAACTTCCTCCTCCTATGACGGTCAAGGGTGTAAGAAGGGGCATGCCGAATTTTATAGAAAATTCATCAAGGACTTCTCCAAGATTTCTAAACCCGTATGCATGCTGTTGGCCAAAGATGTCAAATTTCTGTGGACCGATGAGTACATGACTGCATTCAATATATTGAAAAACTTGCTCACATCTACACTAATCATGATGGCACCCGATTGGAATATTCCGTTTGAGCTTATGTACGATGCTAGTGACTTTGCCTTGGGAGCTGTTTTGGATCAGCAAGTTGATAAGGTACCTTATGCCATTTATTATGCTTCTCGGATCTTAAATGATGCTCAATTGAACTATTCCACCAACGAAAAAGAGCTGTTAGCCGTCATTTTTGCATTGGAAAAGTTTAAATCTTATCTAATTGGATCTAAAGTCATCATCTTCACAGATCATGCAACTCTAAGGTACCTATTTGCAAAAAAAAAAAAAGCAAAACCAAGGTTAATCAGATGGGTCTTACTGCTGCAAGAATTTGACCTTGAAATCAAGGACAAAAAAGGTAGTGAAAATGCGGTTGCCGATCATTTTTCCAGGCTGCTTCATGAAGAAGAAGGGAGTGAACTCCCCTTGGGAGAACAATTTCCGGACGAGCAATTATTTGCCATCAATGTCCAACTTTCGTGGTATGCCGACATTGTGAACTACATCACTACAAATGTCTTCCCTCCTAGTATGTCCAGTCAAGAAAAGAAGAGATTAATGTCTAGCTCTAGACATTACCATAGACATTACCATTGGGATGAACCTTATCTATTCAAATTTTGCACTGATCAAATTATCTGGAGATGTGTGCCAGAGGAAGATCATATCAGCATCCTATAGCACTGCCATCAGCTTGCCTGCGGAGGACATTTTGGAGCCAAGAAAAATGCACTAAAGGTACTGCAATCTGGTTTTTATTGGCCTAATGTTTTTAAAGATGTTTTTGGGTTTTGCAGCTCCTGTGACAAATGCCAAAGGACCAGGAACATCTCTTCTCGAAATCAAATGCCCTTGCAGAATATTCAAGAGGTTGAACTCTTTGACGTATAGGGTATTGATTTCATGGGCCCTTTCCCTAACTCCTTTGGGTTTTTATATATTCTTGTCGGGGTAGATTATGTGCCAAAATGGGTCGAGGCAGTCCCCTCAAAGACTAATGATCATCGAATTGTTTTAAAGTCTTGTCGAGGGCAATCATTAGTGGTGGAGGAAGCCATTTTAACAATCAACATTTTGCATCTTTAATAAAGAAGTACAGGATCACACATAAGGTGGGCACTCCATATCATCCCCAAACAAGTGGACAAGTGGAGATCAGCAACCGAGAAATCAAAGGCATCCTGGAGAAGACGGTGAACACTACTAGAAAAGATTGGTCTTTGTGATTGAATGATGCACTATGGGCCTACCGAACTGCTTACAAGACTCCCAATGGCATGTCGCCATATCGGTTAGTCTTTGGGAAGGCATGCCATTTACCAGTGGAATTGGAGCATCGAGCAAACTAGGCCATAAAGAAACTCAATTTCAATATGAAGCAAGCAGGTGAAAAGCAGAAATTGCAGCTGGTTGAGCTTGAAGAATTAAGGCATGATGCCTATGAAAATGTCAAGCTCTACAAGGAAAGAACTAAAGCCTATCATGACAAGTACCTTGTCAGGAAAGAGTTTCATGTAGGATAGCAAGTATTGATCTACAATTCAAGATTGAGACTTTTTCCTGATAAACTCAAGTCTCAATGGCATGGCCCTTATATTGTCACAAATTTTTTTTTCCCATGGAGCTTTGGAAGTCCATTGCCAAAAAACTGATCAGACATTCAAGGTAAATGGGCACAAAGTGAAACCCTACATGAATACAAAGCTTGAGCCAAGAGATGAAGATTTGGCACTCCATTCTGCCCAGTTTGCAGCAGCACTACCGAGAGCGCTCAAGCCACATTCTGATGAGCTCCAGCACCGCATTCTGCACAAGTAGTACTAAAGCTACCACCAAAGCTGCTCGAGCCACATTCTGATGAGCTCGAGCGCATTTGTCTAGCATAGTGGTATTGAGGCCACTTCTTACACTATAGAGACATATCCTTTAAAATTTTTGTTTGTTTTTAATTTTTGTTTTATTTTTTGTTGATTTTTTTAGTTTCTATTTTGTTTTCATAGTTTGTAGTTTCCTTTGTTTTGTTTTCAGCATTTTGTTTTTCAGGACAACTGTGCTTACATTCAAGTTTAAGGGTATGCTACGAGCCATGCCTAGTCCAACCAGTGTTATCATCTCCCTGGTATAATCTTTTCATTTTCTCTACACATTGAGGACAATGTGTAATTCAAGTTTGGGGGTGTGGGAGACACACACACATTTGTCCATATATATTTTTTTTTTAAAAAAAAAAAATGTGCATATTCTTGTTATTCTTAAGAATTTGATTGATCTGGAACTGTGATTTGAATTTCATTGACGAGCTTAGAATGTTGAACACATGATCATATGATTAAGATTCTAAGTCTTGTTGCTTACCTTTGGCATCTGAGCATTCACTTGTTTCAATTCAAATTGCCATGAGCACATTAGCACATAGTTTGTGAGGTATGACATGTGAACCTGATTGTGTATGTTTTCAATGTCTTGGGTAAAGCTGGGTGACTTGCTGGATGGATAATTGGTAAAAAAAAAAAAAAAAAGAGGCCATTTTCAAAGCTTTCACGGAGTAATTAGACTTCTTGCCTCACCAAGCAATGAATGTTCACGTCAAAAGATGAGAATTTTGGATTGGTTGAAGTAGAGACCATTTTCGAAGCTTTCACTGAGTAACTGGACTTCTTGCATCACCAAGCAATGAATGTTCACGTCAAAATGTGAGAATTTTGGATTGGTTGAAGTCATGACTAGTTTAGTTCTGTAGCCTTTTTTACTCGAGTTAACACTCGCTAATAGAGTCAATCCGATGGGGACCCCAGTCAACTTTGAGATATTAGGTCATTACATATCAGAATTAATCTGAAGTCTCATGATTATGTGTTGGTTCACTTTACACTGAATTGAACTTGTGAAATCTCAGCTTGTCATTTATGAGTGATTACACTTTGGAATTTCATATCATTTTGAAGATGAAGTTTATCCTTTTAAGCTTGTTTATGAATGAGAATCATTGCTTTGTGTGACACTTTAATCTTGGGGATGACATGAATTATGCATAATGTTTGTGGGTATCATTCCTGTTAAACCTTCACGAGACTTCACGAGTCCTACTAGGGATACATAGGGGTTTAAAAGGCTTGTTGCATACGCTAAATGCAATCGTGTTTCCCACGACAGAGGAGGTAGAGTAGTTGTTATCTATTTTCAGTTTTGTGTTGCTAAAGGACTAGCAATATGTAAGTTTGGTGGTGTGATAAGTACTGAATATTACACATTCAAGCCCCTTAATTCACATATGTTAATCTCTTAGTTTCATTATAGTATGATGTTTTGTGTGTTTTTTGTGTTTTTCCTTTATTTTGTAGGTTTTGGAAGAAAAGCACTCAAGACTATCAAAGTTCCAAGCTCAAAAGAATTTTTGAAAAAATGCTGAAGAGAAGTGGCTCGAGCGTAATATAGGAGAAGCTCGAGCGCAATCCTAAAGAAAGACGCTCAAGCGTAACCCATATTGGCTCGAGCACCTTAGTTCACTCGAGCGCAATTCAGAAGAAGCTCGAGCGCAATCGTGTGCTAAAACAGAGTGTCTACAATCCTTATTGTGGAAATTTTCAAAATCCAAATTCAACTCGATTTTGGACTTTCTAGGGCGAACGAAATTGACTAGGGTTGTTCCTAAACTCTATAAATACTCCTCTAAGTCCTCCAAAACATACACACAAGCTTGAGGAGAAGAATCAAAGGCTTCAAAGAAGGGTTTTTCTTAGTTTTTTTCTTTAGTTTCAGTTTTTCTTTATTATTTTCTTATAAGTATGATTTTCATCCGACTTATGTGTAGCTAATACTTTAGTTAGGACTCGATTGAAGCCCTAATAATGTCTCTTTAAGATTTCATTTTGCCTTGCTACAATTCTTGTCTCGATGCTTAACTTGATTATTTCTAGTTTTATTGAATTCCTCATAGGTTTATGCTTGATCATCGTATGTATATGGTATGGATTTATTATTTAAGTCAATTTGGATGATCGAGTTCTAGGCCTAATAGATTAACAAAAAAACCCCATCACAGGTTCTTGGAATATTCAACATGAAAGAATGGAATATAGACCATGTTCTAGGTCTTTGTGTGTTTGTTAATCTCCATAGATTTATGCTTTTTTGAAGAACAACTTAGTATATACCCATGCTAAATCCCTCAAGAAAGAAAAGAGTTAGAGTATACACCCATGCCTAATCTCGTTGTTTAGGAAGATCAATAGCTTTTAGAGTATACACCTATACCCTTAGGCTGGCAAACATTGAGTTTCTTGACATGATTGTAGCATTGTGCATATTGTGTTCTTAATTGAGTATGATTAGTGGTGAATATCGATGCCCTACCCTTTTATCTTATTATTTCAGTTCTATCTTTTATCTCGTTCCATTCAAAATATCTTCTTAGGAATTGCTTTTTAAACATATTTTACCAATCCTCATGAAAATGATCTCGTGTTTGCCGTCTATACTATCGTTTTGATCTTGTGCACTTGCGAGTAAAACGTGCATTTAAACAGCATGTAAGCTATGAATCATACCCTGATATTCCTTTAGGGAGATATATGTAATTTAGCATACACCGAGATTATTTATTTATATTATTGCTATTTGTTTATGTATATAATATTTTTAAAAATATATTCCAAAAAATTATTTTTTTCTAAAAATTGTTGGGAGACAAAATCTATTTTTCTAGCATTGTTCCAAATTTTAACCCCATTATTTTTAGAAGATTCTAGACATCCATATTTTTCTTTTGCAAAAAAACCCTAGACCCTACTCTGCCGCTTAGCCTCTTGCGCCGTTTCCCCTTATTTTCTCTGCTCCTAAATAATAGAATACTCGAAACCCTACTTGTCTCTTTCTTTTCTCCTCTCACACACTTTTCGGTCTCTGATGGCACTCTCTCAGACTTTCTCTCCTATTGCCGTAAGTTATGCTATGTCTCCTCCCATCTCTTTCTCTCTCCATGTATATTTGTGTTGGAAAATGGCATGAGCCATGTTTTGTCTTGTAGTGGAAATATCTCTTGTTCTCACGTGTAGTAAGGGAAGTACTCTTCCTTTTGTTTAATGCTAATTCTCTTCCATACCCATATGTATATATATTTATATTTGAAAATAAAACCATTTTTTGTTCAAACACCCAGCCACTATTTTATCATCAAAAAGGGTTATTATTATCATTGTTCTATATATTCAAATTCACTTCATCAAGGACGCGTACGTTACTTATATTTATTTTAGTTAACAATTTCATATCTTTTGATAAGTGTTGAATGTTACACATTCAAGCCCCTTAACTTGCATATGTTATACCTTAGTTTGTATTGTTATCTAATATTTTAGTGTGTTTTAGTGTTTGCCTTATTTTCAGGTCTTAATGAGAATTCAAAACATATCATGGACATTAAGCTTGAAAATAAGTATTGAGAAGTTAAAGTGCTGCCAGAAGCTTGGAGATCGAGCACCCATTTCCAGTGCTAGAGCACCCATTTTTAGTGCTCGAGCACCTGACGCTCGAGCACCCAATCCTAGTGCTCGAGCGCCGTCGCAGCTTCCAGAAACTGGAAGATCTTTTTGACAGCTAACAGCGGTGGGGGTATTTCTTAGTCCAAAATTGCGGCTTGCCAGCACATTGTAGGCGCTGAATTCACTCCCCAGAGGACTCCTAAACAGCTGGAACTTCATATCTTTAGCTTGATCTTTCCTTAAGAAAGGTCAAGGCTCTTTTTCTATATATATGTATTTTGCTGTCCGAAAAGAGAGCTCGTTTTTAGTTTGCTTCCAGAGTAGTTTTTAGTTTTGTTTTGCTTTTGGATAGTAGGTAGAACTCCTCTCTTAGCACTTGATTTCCTTAGGAAGTGGTTCTCTCCAAATCAATGGAGATTTCCAATTTCTATATGAGGAACTAAACCCATTGTAGGGTTTTGATGTAACTTGATCCAAGTGATATGGGTTGAGTGGTTTTAGCTTGGATTTTGTATAAATGGTATGGTGATTGTATATGCATAAGGTTTGTTCTTATTGATTATACCATTTGAGATGAAACTTGTTCTTTGTCTATGAGGAATTGGTTTAAGTTTTGAATGATTTCAATGCTTTTGATGTCTTTGATTGAGAAAGTATAAGGAATGCAATGATGCTTTNGTAGTTTTTAGTTTTGTTTTGCTTTGTTTTGCTTTTGGACAGTAGGTAGAACTCCTCTCTTAGCACTTGATTTCCTTAGGAAGTGGTTCTCTCCAAATCAATGGAGATTTCCAATTTCTATATGAGGAACTGATAAGCCTTGAATGTTATGCATTCAAGCCCCTTAACTTGCATTTGTTAAACCTTAGTTATTTTGTAATATAATATTTTGTCGTGTTTTTGGTCTTTGTCAATATTTTCAGGTCTTATGGAAAAGGTTACTCTTCATCATGGAATTCCTCAATATATGCCAATTTCCTCACATGGCTCGAGCTACTTCATCATTTGGCTCGAGCGATCTCTGCATGACTTAGCTCGAGCGATCTATACTTATGGCTCGAGCGATGTTCACTCCTTATAGCTCGAGCGAAACAATCACTTGGCTCGAGCTAAGTTGGTCCAGTTAGAGTCTGAAGTGCGATCTGCACCGGATTTGGAGGAAAAGAGGATCAAGGAAGACCTAATCAGTGCGAGAACAGCTCTCCAATCCCTCAAAACGAGTGTTGACTCGATTGTATTGAATAATGAGAGATTGAAGGTGAGAGAATCCCTTGAAAAGAGGGATTTGAGAGTGAGTTGAGGGATTGGAGAGTGAGTTGGGGGATTTGATATATGTTTGATTTCTGGAACTAGAGCTGAGATAGGAATTCGTGGGCA
>FXXK01005541.1:0-15767 GCA_900184695.1 Betula pendula | reverse complement strand
GGCTTTATTTTATTAGTTTAGAATAAATGGGCTTGAGGATGTTTTGGCCCATATATTTCTTATGTTTTATTAATTAGGGTTTCAAAAGAACTTTAATTGTTCCACTTGAGGGTATTTTGGGAAGGAGCCTTATTTTTGGCTAGGGTTATTTTGTAGGGAGTTATTTAAACATCTCATAGCCACCACTAAAGCAGACAGACATATTTTTGAATTTTAATTGAGTTGAGTTTACTCCTCTTGTTCTTGATTGAACTTTTGAACTTATCAAAGGTAATCATAACCTTTGTGGCATTCTTCCTCGTAATTTGGGTTCTTGAACGGGAATTTCAACGGGTCTAGAATTTTAATTATAATCTAGGTTCTTGAAACGTGTTTTCAACGGGTCTAAATCTCCATCCATAGACTTGAGTTTGGGCTTTCTTGGGTGAGTTTTCAAATTGATTGTGGTTCAATGGATTTCTCCTTCCTGCGGGTTCATATCATTTGGTATCAGAGCTCAGTTTCCAATCAGGTCTGATTCTATCTTTTTTTTTCCTTGTCTATTTGATCCTAGTTCTCATGTTCTACGGTTACAAAAAAAGAAAAAGAAAAGGGGTTGTTGAAAATTCATTATTCTTCTAAGGTTTTTCCTTTAATAACAATAGGCCATATTTTTAAGTCAAGTCTTCCACATCTTGGATCAAGTGGATCAAGACTGGTTCTCTTTCTTTCAAACCCATCTTGAGTGTTGGGCTCTTGCTAGCTTCATCCCAAGTGGATTGCACTAATCCTTGCATTGCTTCCCTGATCTTCTTGGCTCTTGGTCTTGTAATTGGCCCATCTGGAATTTGCAAAGGATCTTTAAAAGTAGGCCCACCTTGGTTCCCATCTCGTAGTCCCTAGCATACCCTATCAAACTTACATAAAATCATGTCAAAAGTACCATTGCATAGCTTATACTTTCTCAATCAAAGAAATTGAAAGTATTGAAATCATTCAAAACTCAAACATATTCCTCATAGACAAAGAACAATTTTCATTTCAAATGGTATAATCGTTAAGAACAAACCTTATGCATATACAATCACCATACCATTTGTACAAAATCCAAGCTAAAAACAGTCAACCCATAGCCCCATGGAAAGAATTACATCAAACCCTACAAAAGGTTTTGTTCCTCATAGAGGATTTGGAAATCTCCATGAAATTAGAGAAACCCATTTCCTAAGGAGTTTTGGAGCTATGGATTGAGCTTCTACCTACTGCCTACAGTAAAAAATGAAAGAAAACTAAGTAAAATATACACTGGACTGCTACACAGAACACACACTCTTCCTTCTTTCTCTTTTTCTTCTTCGGCTGAATTTTATAGAGGTAGAGGCTTTGAGATATTATTACTCATAAAGATCAAGGAAAAATCTTGAGTTTAATCGGCTAGGACTTCTCTGAAGAGAGAATTCAACGCCCACAATTATCCCTTAAGCCGCAATTGTTGATAATTTTTCCAAGATTTTGAGATATTTGCTGATATTTTCGCTTCTAGAAGATTCTTGAACTTCACAAGCATTTTTGACCCACAAGACTTCTGAATCTAATCTTTCACATAAAATAGCTTTTGTGCGTCTTGAAGTCTTTTTTCCAACACCCCTGACCTTGACTCAATCCAAATTTTTTACTAAGAGTTATGGCCAAAATAGTATGCAAAGGTCAGTTACGGAACTGATCTGCGATGCTTCTGGAAGAACCGATGGCGCTCGAGCACCAGAATTGGGCGCTCGAGCACTGGTGACGCTCGATCCTCATTTTGGGCGCTCGAACACCCATTTTTTGCTTCAACTTTTTCTTGATGAATTGTTCCTTTTTGAGTCGTCTTTCCAATGCCCTTGACTTTGCCTCAATTGGAGTTTTGAACTAAAATTTATGGTCAAAAGAGTGCACAAAGGTCATTGGTCGACAGCTTTGCAAAAGTTAATGTATTTTCAGCCCGAATTTGATAGAATTGTTTGTGTTCTCTATTAAGCCCTACAAAATAAGATAAACACTAAAACAAAACAAACTATTAGATTACAATACAAACTAAGGCTTAACATATACCAGTTAAGGGGCTTGAATGTGTAACATTCAACACTTATCACATAAGATTCTCAATGGGAAAGAACTTATGTATACGTTTACAGCTGGATTGCATATGATGTTTTATGGACTTTTATTATGTACAAGATATGCATTAGATGGTTTATATGTATATGTATCCAAACGTATTTTGGAGCATTTGCATACATTCATAGCTATATATATAATGATTCAAAATGCTTTAAGAATGTGTTGTTTACTTCATCAGCTACATCAAGTTTGATTAATGAAATAGTAATATTTTTATGAAGTTGAGTAGCTATTAATGTGAACAATTACATGAATAAAAGTTTGGCTCATTGCGAAAACCCTCATGGGATTTTTCATTCTTTATGAACTGTTGACTCATCCTTTCTTCTTTTCTTTCCCTATGTAATCATGGATGATCTCTACCTCCTCTGTCGTGGGAAACACGATTGCATTTAGTGTATGCAACAAGCCTTTTAAACCCCTAGGCATCCCTAGTAGGACGAGTGAAGTCTCGTGAGGGTTTAACAGAAATGATACCTACAAACATTTTGCATAATTCTTGTTATCTCCAAGACTAAAGTATCACAAACAACCATGATTCTCATTTATTAGCAAGCTTAAAAGGGAAAACTCCATCTTCAAAATGAATTTGGAATTTCAAAGTCTAACCACTCACAAATGACAAGCTGAGATTTCACAAGTTCAATTCAGTGTAAAGTGAACCAACACATAATCATTAGGCTTCAAATTAATTCTGATATGCAATGACTCAATATCTCAAAGTTGACTGGGGTACCTATGAGATTGAATAATCATGGCATTTTTTTTTTCTTTTTGGTCAGGCTGTGCAATGCTCAGTTCCCTTAATCTTTTTAATTGACCCTTTTAGCGAGTGTTAACTCGAGTCAAAAAGGCTACAGAACTAAACTAGCCATAACTTTAACCAATCCAAAATTCTCACCTTTTGACGTGAACATTCATTGCTTAATGAGGCAAGAAGTCCAACTACTCAGTGAAAACTAAAAAAATGGTCTTTTATTATTATTATTATTATTATTATGCCAAGGTATCCATCAAACAAGTCACCCAGCTTCACCTAAGACATTGAAAGCATACACAATCAGGTTCACATGTCATACCTCACAAACTATGTGCTAATGTGCTCGTGGCAATTCAAATTGAAACAAGTGAATGCTCAGATGCCAAAGGTAACAACAAGACCTAAAATCCTAATCATATGATCATGTGTTCAACATTCTAAGCTCGCCAATGAAATTCAAATCACAATTCCAGATCAACCAAATTCTTAAGAATAACAAGAATATGCAATTTTTTTTTTCAAAAAAATATGGACAAAATGTGTGTGTGTCTCCTATACCCTCAAACTTGAATTACACACTGTCCTCAGTGTGTAGAGAAAAATAGAAAGATCATACCAGGGAGACGAGAAAGCTGAGTAGGACTAGGTATGGCTCGTAGCATACCCCTAAACTTGAATGCAAGCACACTTTTTCTGAAAAATAAACTGCTAAAACAAAACAAAGGAAAACTACAAACATAAAAACAAAATAGAAACTAAAAAAAAATCAGAAAATAAAATCAAAATTAAAAGCAAACAGAAAATTTTAATGGATACGGCTTTTAGTGCATGAAGTGACCTCAGTACTACTCATTTCTTCTTGGGTTACCTCCTAAGTAGTGCTAAGTTTATTGTCTTCAGTCAGACTGTGTGACTTTCAAGAAATATNCTACAAACATAAAAACAAAATAGAAACTAAAAAAAAATCAGAAAATAAAATCAAAATTAAAAGCAAACAGAAAATTTTAATGGATACGGCTTTTAGTGCATGAAGTGACCTCAGTACTACTCATTTCTTCTTGGGTTACCTCCTAAGTAGTGCTAAGTTTATTGTCTTCAGTCAGACTGTGTGACTTTCAAGAAATATGCTGGACAGATTGGAGGGTCACATCCTCATCTCTAAACTGAACGCCCATCTCCATATAAGGCTTCACTCGGTGTTCATTCACCTTGAAAGTTTGATTCTTTTCTTTGCAATAGGCCTCCACAGCTTCATGAGGAACTTTTGTGACATCATAAGGACCATACCACCGAGACTTTAGCTTATTAAGAAAGAGTCTTAATTATGAATTGTATATCAACACCTTCTGTCCCACATAAAACTCCTTCTTGACAAGTTGCTTATTAGGATATTTCTTGGTTCTTTCCTTGCACAACTCGTCATTTTCATATCCACCATGCTTCAACTCCAAATCTGGTGCCCTGCCAATAGAAGGATCAAGAGTAGTGTTAGTAGGTACAAGAGTTTCAAGAGGAAGTGCGTACCTTCTTAGATGAGGTGTAGAAGCCTCAAGGGAGTGTGTGGCATTAATGATGTCGATAACACGTTCATGCTCCAGCTCTGTGAGGTTATGAGTCATGGCAAACTCCAAGGGATCAATGATGTGTACTTGCAAAATTTCTTTAGCAGTAGTTTGTACCACACCAATATTTAAACACTCATAATTCTCTTTTGGCAACTTCATTGCATCAAACACCTTAAACTCGACCTTTTCCCCATTTACTTCCATGCTTATAAAATACCCTTTTTAACACATATGTTAGTATCAACAGTGCTCATAAAGGATCTTCCTAAAATAATGGGTAAGGACAATGACATGGGTGATTTTTTCATTAACCTTCTTACATGGGCTAATGATGTAAGAAGGTTATCAATAGTCAAAATCTGATGGATTGTTGACTAAGCTGTCATAAGGTGTCATTAAAAGTGAGATTGATTATTTTCAAAATAATATAGTAAGTAAGTGGGAGGAATACAACAAATCGTTGTGACAATTTAAGTTGTCAATCCCACTGGAAGATTAAAGGAGGTTTGCAACTTCTAGTGCAAATGTTATCTTAAAATATGTGATGTCTCTTAAAGAGAATCCATAAGGAGATGACAGAGATAGACGGAATTCTAAAGGGGACTAAGTTCTGTATAAACTTTTTCACTAGGATACTTGCCATGGTAACTTTGTGTTTTACTGAGTGATTAAGTGGGTCAGATAAGTGTCCAAATTGGAATTGTGGACAAGTGGAGATTGTTGGAACTGTGTCCAAAACTCCAATTGATCATAGGATTATATTTGTTGTAATGAATGTTGATTAATTATTTCCTGATTGATTATAGAACATTGGGCATATCTATTAGGGTTTTACATAGTATATATGTGTTTTGAATATTCACTTGATATATGTATGTAAAGGTCATTAGGTTACATTGTATTTGACTATGGTGTGAGTAAAGAATTTTAACACACAGGAAGATCATAGTCAAAGGATCCTTATAATCGATAAAGTGTTTATGGTTCAAAGTCATAAGGTAGATCTGGGCATTCTACTCTAGACTATATCATGGTCAACTATAGTGATCTGTCTTGATCCAATGAAGCGGGGATAGATTTCAAGTTGACATGATGGTGTGATAGCAAGGTCATATACATGTACAGGGCTGTGCACTAAACAGGACCACGTGAGTCAGTGTTCTTTTTAGTAATTGTTAGAAAGAATAAATGTACATGCACGACAACTTATAACTATTACTCTTAATCCTGAGAAGTTAGTGAACCAGATGTTTGAGTATATATCATTTTGATGTATTATGGAGTGAGGACTAGTTGACTTGGTCAACATCTCCATGCACTGGGTGATAGACATGAAGCATTGTGGAAGATCCCTCTTCAAGAAGGAATCCAAATCCTTTGTTGGTTAAACAAAGAGATAATGAACATTCCCCTTGTTTTAAGATTGATAAGAATGTTTTATTTTATATCTTAGGCCTGAGTGGGTTTCGGTAGCATTTACTTGAAACGGATGTATAAGGATGAGATGAATCTCACAGGGTAATGAGATAAAACATGAAGTTCGGATTCAAGATGACTCAAGGAAAAAGAAATAGTGTAACAAAGTGACAGTTAATCATCTTTGTTTTAACTATGGAATAAGTTCCATGGAGGAGTATTATATTTAATAAGTATGTCACGAATGATTAATTGTATATTATCAAAATTTGAATTAGAGTTTTGTCACATTTGTTTAGTGGAATCATTTGTGATTTTAGTCAGGTGTAATGAGTCATTTAGTGACAAGATTTCACAAGGGACTAAATAGCTAATTCTATTTTTCTTTAGGTCCCTTCTTAAGCTGATGTAAATTGACTAAGGTAAATNCATGGAGGAGTATTATATTTAATAAGTATGTCACGAATGATTAATTGTATATTATCAAAATTTGAATTAGAGTTTTGTCACATTTGTTTAGTGGAATCATTTGTGATTTTAGTCAGGTGTAATGAGTCATTTAGTGACAAGATTTCACAAGGGACTAAATAGCTAATTCTATTTTTCTTTAGGTCCCTTCTTAAGCTGATGTAAATTGACTAAGGTAAATATGTTCCTCAGTTATTTTATTAAAAATTTATTTATTTAGGTTGATTTTATTTAAATAAAATTAGGTTTTGAATTTTTATTCAAGCTTAAATTTATTTTATTAAAAATTTGAGCTAAGAGAATTTATTTCTAAGAGCCTTGTGTGGAGAGTTTTGGGCCAAAGGAATTAATTCCTAGGTTTGGTCCAAAGGGAAAGGAGCATTGAGCCAAAGGGGTAAAAACCAAGGGGCCCAAGCTAAAGTCCAAGGGAGACAAGGAGTTAGGGATAAACCCTAGCTCCATAGTCAGCCAAGATCTGATCCATTCATTCGTAGAGCTATTTACTTAATCTCAGACATTTTTCGAAAACCTCTAATAGAGGGACAAATAGTAAATTTTGAAAGAACTTATTGTAAACCTCTTTCATATATGAGTCTATCTGATTCAGAGGGGAAGAACTTGCAGCAGTATCTCAATTTCAATTCAAACATGGGTTTGATTCACACTCCATGTTCTGAGAAATATTTACCATCCGAAAAGAGGAAAAAATAGAGTCTTTGTCTAAAGAAATGCCTTGAGAAAGGGCAGATGTATAGAACTTTTCAATGAGATAGTGCTTTTTCAACTCTCTCAAAATGGAATCTATTCCAAACATATATGCTATGGTTCCTTACTTCGACAAGGTACAAATATCTAAATTTGATATTTTTAGATACTTTTTCAGACCTATTGCCGATACTAAGTAGTAGCAGCCAAAAATTTGTATCCATTTTTCGATATTATTCATGGATCAAATATATCATGGCAAATTCTTCAGAAAAAATTGTTTTCCACAATGGAATTTGATAAGTGAGATTTCGAGTAAGTGTTTACATAATCTTCTTTTCAAGGGGGAGAGTAGTCTCCCTCCCATGGCCGACGGCTACTAGAGGAGAAATCCTATAGTGGCAAGTAATCCTATTTTTTTGGGATTTAATTTAATTCTATTTTCCAATTCCATACCGTAATAGGATTCTAGAATTTTCTCCACCTCCTCTCCAAGTAAACCTAAATCTATAAATACAGGATCATAAGAAGCATGAGACAACAAGTTCAAAACACACCTTTTGGAAACACCATTTAGTTGAGAGCTACAATATAGTAGAGGGTGTGGGAAAAATATTCAAGAGAGTTCTTGTGCTTCTAGTTGTGAGTCCACACTCATAGTCATATTCAGCCATCAAGAAGAAGATCTGAAATTAGAAGAACTTTGTTCTTCGTGTTCTTCGCGTTCTTCGTGTTCTTCGAACATTCTTCAAGTTCTTTGGTATTTTAGATCTTTAAGATCTAAAAGTTCTTGGCGTCCTTGGCATTGTTCTTCAACCTTTGAATATCATGAACATCAAGCATGAAGAAGGATTCAAAGCCTCATGCAAATATTTCTAAATGCCTAAAGGAGGCCCACATGATTTGTAAGTAACAACAAACTTGTTGTTTTTCCTATTGTCTAGAATAATCAAATGCTATGTTTCCTCTTGAAGTATGCTACGATCACATGCTTTTTGTTTTTTCACTGCAGATGATGATGTTTAAAGTTTTTATATATTCTCCCCAACATGATTCCCAACAAACTTAAGCAGGCATCCCAGTCATGGAACATCAAATTTGATGAACCATGTGTATACAAGAAGTGTCAAACCAAGTTAGTAACGTTTTTGGTGTTATAGGTTGATAACATCCTACTCATTGGAAACAAAGTGGAAGATTATCAATGGTGAGGATCTGTTTGACTAATCAGTATGATATGAATGGACTTGGGAAAAGCAAGCTACATCCTAGTGATCAAACTCTTGCAAGATCAAGGATAATAGGCTTATCCCAAAACTGCAAACATAGATAAGGTCTTAGCAAGATAGCATACTAGATTCCAATAAAGGGTTACTACCCTTTAAGTATGGAATCACTCTTACTAAGAGCAGTGTCCTAGACACCTCAAGGGAAAGAGTAGATGAGGGTTGTTCCTTATGCTTTGGCTATAGGAAGCCTCATGTATGCTATACTATGCTTTAGACCTAACATATGTTTTGTAGATTAGCATGGTCAACAGAGATCAGCTACTGATTAAACGAGATTCTGGGTATCAGTCAAATTATGATTTCCAGAAGTATACCTTAGGGTATATCTTGAAAGAGTTGTTAGTGGGAGAAAAGTTAAACAGTCATGAATTGCTAAACTCCACTTAGGAGATTGAATTAGTTGCAGGCCAATAAGGTGGCAAAGGATTCAGTGTAGCTTAGATAGTACCTAATGGGACTTGGTGTCAAGGGATATAGCAGTTTTTCTATCATGTTGTGTTACAACAACAGAGGAGAACAATTGCATTATCCAGGGAACCAATGGACCATGGGAAAGGGGAAAAGGACAAGAAATCTCCCCTTGAATAAGATTTTATACTGGATTATTCTCAGTCTCTGGCCAGAGCGTTTTGGATGGAGTATTCCAAAATAGATTACCTAGTGAATGGAGTATTCACATGAGCGAGAATAATAAGGATAAGAATCGGGTGCTCAAGGAATAAGAGGTAGAGAATTTAGTGTGACAGTATCACAGTTCTAATTCGTCTACAGAGGATTTCATAGAGGAATCATATTCACCCATAAGTTAGTCAAAGGGAACTTTGTTGATTTAATCAATAATATTTTATGAAGTTCAGTTACAATTATGTAGTGGTATTAATTGTAATTAAATAGTGACTTGGGATAGTCAGTTACTATTTAAGCCGGGAAATGTTATTCCCTTCAGGTCCCTCATCAAGCTATTATAAATTAACCAAAGACAAGCTTTTATTTATCTATTAAACAGGTTGTTTTAATTTATTAAAACATGGGCTTATTTATTTATTAAGCAGGTTGTTTTTATTTATTAAAAACATGGATTTATTTTTTTTAGCAAGTTGTTTTTAATTTATTAAAACATAGGCTTATTTATTTAAGCATGATGTTTTAATAACATGGGCTATAGAGAAACATCATTAGATACAAGGGAGACTGGGCTTTGGGATAAAAACCAAGTCCAAGAGAGCAGTGGGAGATGCATGGGCCATGGAGCTTATCCCTAGCCCATGCGTCAACTATCATTAGTGTGATGGCTAGGGTTTTTTCTAGCAAATCACCAAAAACTCCAAAATAATAATTCTTTAGCCTTTGCTAAGAATTAAAAGTTCTATTGAGTTAATTCTCAAAGGAAGTAAGTTTAAGATTTGAAGAGTTAGAAAGAGCCCACACTCTTGGTTATTTATAGTCATTGGTGAGAAGATCTGTTGGTATTCTTGGTGTTCTTGATGTTCTTTGAGCAACATGGATTCGTTGCTCAAAAGCCAAGGCGTGGCCCTAGTTTGCATGTAAGTAATTTTATGTTCTTGCTAGTTTGATTTTAAATAGCATTGTTCTTCGCATGTTCTTCTAGAGTTGATCTTGGTTAGGGAATAGATTATTTTTTCGCTGCGCAATATCTCTAATTTGCACCTATATTCCCAACAGTTGATGCAGGTACTGTGGATCTGGATGATGATCCAGTGGCTGCATATTTGGGTTATTATAACTGATGGCGACGTACGCTCATTGGTATTTTGTTTAGACTCATGTTTAGTCTAGCTTTTGTTGTACATCAATATGTGTAAATATGTGTATATGTAAACAGGTTGATGTATTTTGGCTAAGCCGTATGTGGCTCTTTTGATAGCCGTTTTTGATGTATAACACTTACATTTTAAATTTGTTATATATAATTTATGTCAACTCCTTATGTCATGTTACTCTCACAGTGTTATTTATTTAGCTTCCGCTGCAATGTTATGATTACTCTGATGTGATATACTCATATCAGAGCAATTTGCTCTTAGGGACTATTGTGAGAGATAGGTTGTCTAAATTGTCTAGATTGTCTAAGTCTAGAGTATAGTATCGGAGCTATAGGAACTTAAAAGCCTAAAGAGAAAATAAATTGTTAAGTCTAAGTTGGATCGTGCATGTGCGAGTTTAATAAATGCTCATATATTGTTGATACTTATGTGACGGCAACGCCGATGTCATCACAGGTACCATTCTTCCTTTTGGTAGCCTAACTTGCATTTGATTTGATTCGGGTGCAACTCATTCCTTCATATCATCTTCTTATGTAAAATTGTGTAAGTTGAGCTTGAAACCATTAGAACAAACGTGTGTGGAAGATTGTCCAATTATCATAGGAGGTAGGATTTTGCCAGCGAAGCTAGCCATATTTCAAATGCTTGGATTTGTTGCCAATTTGGGTATGGGTTGGCTATCGATGTATGGGAGCGACCGACTAATATCCGAGAGATATGTAGTTTCTTGGGCGTAGCTGGTTATTATCGGAGATTTATCAATGGATTCACTACATTGTCTAGGCCTCTAACCGCCCTCACAAGGAAACAGACGAACTGCAGATGACCAGCACTAGGCAACATGCGTCCGGACCACAACACCACCGTCCAGGCCCCCAATGTGAAAAATCATTTTTAATGTTTTTTTAATTACCTTTTTGCCGTTATCTTTTTAAGGTGATTTCATAATTTCTTAACTTAAATTCTTGGGCATAACACTTACGTTTTAATTCATTTGAATGTCATGGTGTGCATAATGTAAATTGTTTACGTGCTTAATTGATGGAAGACATTTGCTTTCAAGGTTTCATTGGAACGAGGAAAAGTACATAGAAAAGACAATACTTTTTTACTATATTAGTATTTTTCGTTTTTCATTTTTGTGGTTCCGTTCTTCTATTTTCATTTTTATCCTCCTTGTGAGATGTTATTTAACCGTCTTCTAACAATTGTCTTTTCCCATAAAAAACCGTTCCACTTTTCAACCAGTTTTTAATTAAACGTGTTCGTTTCTTTCTCACTTTGAACCTCAGTTTTACTTAGAACGTCAGTCTCTTCTGTTTGGGGTGATGTGTCTTTTCACCCATCAATTTTGTAGATTAAGTCATTCTCTAACTTGGAGTGTGTAGGCCATGGTAGTTTTTCATATCTTTTGTAGCTTTGGATTTGTTCTACAATTCAAGCTAGAAAAGGGAGAGAGCCACCTCCTTAATTTCATGCTCTGTATAAGCATGATTTGGTCCATTGATTTTGTGTGCCAAAGCTTGAGAGCTTTAGTGGAGAGAAAAGAAAGGAGAGAGCACCATACACAAGAAAATAAAGGTTTTTTCTTTGTTATTCTCTTGTAAGTAAGAGTGGGATTTGAGTGTATTGGGGCTTTGGATTTTGAGTGGTTTCTCACCATATTACTCTCTTTATACTCATCTTTTGATAGTGGATTTTCTCTAGGTCATCTCCAACGATGGATGTAGGTTTGTTAAGCCGAACCACTTAAATCTTGGTGTCGTGTGTGACGACCCAATTTCAGCACATATATATATTTTGAAATGAAACCGAATAGTCACAGAGGCTCATGTAAAGCCCACATCATTAACTCATAATCTGAGCATATCACATCAGAGTTAATAATACACGCAGCAGAAATAAATACATAACATGTGAGAGAAACATAACCTGGAGTTGACATAAACTATATACAACAGTTTTACAACATCTGCTATACAACAAAAAAAAAGGCTATCAAAAATGCCCCATGCGGCATAGCCAAAGTACATCATTTTATTTCTACATATACAACAACATGATGTACAACAAAAACTAGACTACACATGAGTCTAAACAAAATACCAATAGGCGTACATCACCCTCAGTCATGGTAACCCAAATGCGCAGCCACAGGATCATCATCGTGATCCACGATACTTGCATCAACAACATCCTTTGAGGCGATCATGGAGTTAACCACATTTGCCCAGGCGGATATATGAGTCCACGGTCTTAGCGGTATAAGAAATCACTAAGTTTTCACATTGAGCCAATCTTTTTCTTTCTATTTAGTTTACAATAACAGTTACCTTTAATTTACAAAACATCTTACATTAAAAACATGGCGTAGCTGATGAAGTAAACACCGTAGTTATAAAATCATTTGAAACGTAATACATAGTTGTGAATGTATACATGTGTTCCAAGTTGATCGGTTGCACATGCATATAAACACATCTATACATAACTTTTACACATATGTATTAGCTATACAAATACACATGTATTCCGTTCAACTTTGTCACGTTCTACATACATATTGCATAACCAAGACATACTCATGAAATCATCATAAAACGTAATACATATACAAATCATTAAAACATAACCGTGCAATACATGTTATGACATTTATCATCTCATTCATTCATTCATTCTCATCACTCTGGGACTTGTCCCGACAGCTTTCTCATGGATCCATCGCATTACATACATAACTTTTGAGGACTTGTCCTCCATTCATACATTTACATCTTTTCAGCACTTTACATCTTTTCAGCACCGAGGGCTTGCCCTCCGAGAATTGTCTCGAACTGATGCTGGGACTTGTCCCACTCATTTAATCTATTCATACAATTACATCTTTTCAGTACCGAGGGCTTGCCCTCCGAGAATTGTCTCGAACTGATGCTGGGGACTTGTCCCACTCATTTAATCTATTCATACAATTACATCTTTTCAGCACCGAGGGCTTGCCCTCCAAGAATTGTCTCGAACTGATGCTGGGGACTTGTCCCACTCATTTAATCTATTCATACAATTCCATTTACATCTTTTCAGCACCAAGGGCTTGCAATCCGAGAATTGTCTCGAACTGATGCTAGGGACTTGTCCCACTCATTTAATCTCTTATGCATTTATTCTCACATATATCCATGCTCATGCTCATGCTCATGCTATATAAAACATCTCATTTTCTTTCTTTCATGATCATGCTTCATTTAACATCCTTTCATAAATCACGTTTCATCAAACACTTTGTAATATAATTCAGAGTATCAAAATATCTTCATATAAACATTAACATAATATATTATTGGCTCGAACTCAATATCATCTTTGAAAGCATAAAATTAGTATATTTTCTCAGTGAGTAATTATACTCACCTCTCGTAGTTTGCTTAGAAATTTCTCTTGTCGGTTACAAAACTCACTGCAATTAATTGCACCCACGTGCGACAATGTATTAGTCTAAAACTATTTTTAAAAATAATATCTAGACCATTGATTATTTTCTTGAACTCTGTCTAAAAGTTTAGCATAACGACATATACCTAAAATATTATAATGTCACTTGGGCATTATAACAGCATATCTAAAATATTATAATCTAACTTGGCATTATAACGACATAAATTAATTCTAATAACTAGTATTGACATAAGCTAGGGATAAAGGAATTATACCTAGCACTCCCCAAATAAAGCTCCAAAGATTTGAGGGTTTAAACCTTTTCTCCTTCTTCCTAACTACTAAGGCTGTACGTACACAAGGGCTGAGAGTAATACTTTTTTTTGTGAGCCAAACAGTCACTGCATCGACGGCTTCATGTATATAAAAGGCTGTGGCAATTTCTGGTTTCCAAAATTTTACTGCATGCAAGCCACTGCCTTACACGCAATTTTAGTTCTTCCACCCAAGTTACAGCACACACACTCACGGCATTTACACGTTATGCTGTTCCTCCACTAAAATTTTACTGCATGTCAACCATAGCCTTACACATTATGCAGCCTTCCACCAAGATTTACAGCACACTCACGTAAATATATATATTACTCATCACTTTTCCTCAAATCTGGACAACACATAGGCTAAAGCGGTGGGACAGCACTCAAGCTTACACGTTATCACACACACACCTCTCTTTTCCTTAAATCAGGACAGCACACACACACACATGCAGTAAAAGAATTACAGCAGCCCACTCATGAAGCTTCCAGCAAACCAGCTTTTTCCTTTAAATTTTCTTTACGTGGACGCCCCTCAAGCTCTTCCTTTTCTTCCTTTTTTTTTTGTTCTCTCTACTATGCTGTATTGGACAGCAACTATACAAAGTATATGTATTTCCATTCATACTCTAGCATTCACGTGAATGCTAGATGTTAGCCCTATGGCGTCAATACAATTATGTTGGCAAATATTTTGATGATAACAAATTCTATCTTGTTGCTCTAATGTGTTTAATTCAATATAATAGTTGCAAGGAACATTCAAGCACAGATTCTCAGAGGACCAAAATGAACTGAAGGCATTTGAACTCCAAAGCAAGAAGCCTTTAAGCACTGAAGAACTCAAGACTGAAAGAATCTTTATTTTATTAGGGTATTCTTGTAAAGCTCTTGGATGATTGAACTCTTAAGGCTCTTTACTCTAGAATGACCTTAGGATCCTTCATACATTTTTAAAATACGAAAAATGCATTAGAACTTAGGTTTCTTGAAAATCAGCTAGCAACCATCCTTAACTCTGAAAATCAGCTAGCAACCATCCTTAACTCTGAGAGTTAACTAGCAACCATTCTTAACTCTGAAAATCTTTTAGCTACCATTTTTGACTCTAAGAATTACTAGCAACAATTACTGACTTTCTAAATCTCAACTTTGAAAAATCTGCTAGCAATAATTCTTGTCTTTGAAAAATCTGTGTGCAATTTTGAAAAATAGGCTAGCAACATTTTCTGACTTTGAAAATCTGATTGCAAGTTTGAAAAATAGGCTAGCAACAATTTCTGACTTTGAAAATGTGATTGCAAGTTTGAAAAATTGGCTAGCAACAATTTCTGACCTTTGAAAATGTGATTGCAAGTTTGAAAAATTGGCTAGCAACAATTTCTGACTTTGAAAAATCTGATTACATGTTTGAAAAATTGGCTAGCAACAATTTCTGACTTTGAAAATGTGATTGCAAGTTTGAAAAATTGGCTAGCAACAATTTCTGACTTTGAAAATTTGATTGCAATCTTTGAAATTCTAGAAGCATGCAACGATTATTCTCCATGTATAGTTCTCACATCCACGGAAACATCTAAGTTAACTCCATCTTAAGGCTAAGAGCATATTAACCATATACAGAATCTTCTTACCAACCTCCATAAGCTGCATTTTATCAAGAATACTAGTGAAAGTAAACACACAATGAGAGCTAAGGTGCTACGATTCCTCATAAAGAACTTCTTTTTCAAATTTCATCTTTTACCATTGTTCCATTTCCTTGGTAGGCTATATACATTAGTACTCAAATAGAAACTTTTAATTTCTTAGAAGGCTTAAAGAATCTAATACAAGAGTATTTTGGAGTTTTTGGTGTATTACAATCTCTTCTTCTTTTT
>FXXK01005480.1:0-12372 GCA_900184695.1 Betula pendula | reverse complement strand
TCACCGCAAGCATACCATGGTTGTTATCTGATTAACCCGTGTTCTCATCCACCAAACTTGAAGCATAAACCCTGAGACGCCTTCCAAAGGAATTGTGGGGTTTTGACCTTACAAGCACAGCGGTCTGACGATCCCCCTCAACTCCCAGTGCGTGACGAAGAACAACCAGGCTCCCAAGATCTCGTCGGCGAAGACTCAAAGCAGACGGTACTGTATTCGCGCACTCGCAGGTAAAATAGAAATGGTAGGTGTATGCATATGCATACGAATTTGTGTGTTGTGGCTGGATAAGAGTTAATCATAAATGAATTGTGCTCAACCCGGAAAAGATTCTTTTTTTTTTTTTTTTTTTTTCTTTTTTTTTAATTGTGGCGCCGGTTTTTTGGAAAGCAAGGGTTAATAATGGCAAATTTTTTTTGATTTTTAGGAATTTTTTTTTTATTTTTTGGCAAAAAAAAATACTGGTTTTCTTGTAAAAAAAAAAGATTCTTTTTAAGATTTGCCTCCCCCCCTTTTACAAAAATTTTTTTTTTTTTAGGAAAAAAGAAGAACTCTTTTAGTGAAAAGCCAATAATTTCCCCTGGGTCAAATCTTTTTTCAAATTCCCCTTTCAAATTCTCAAGGGAAAGAGAAAAATGAAACAAGGGAAGAAACCCAATTTTTGAAAAAAAAAGGAAGAAACTTGAAAAAAAAATAAGAAAAAATCTTTTCTTTTTTTTCCATTTTTCAAACTTTTTTTTCAAAATTTTTTTCCCACTTTCCCTTTTTTGCTTTAAACCCTCTTTTTGGCAAAAAAATGGAAATTTTTTTTTCCCCCCGCCAAGTGGGAAAAAAGGGAAAAGTTTTTTTTTTTTTTTTTTTTTTTTTTTTTTTTTTTTTAAAAAAAAAAAAATCTTATTTTTTGAAAAAAAATACAGATGAATTTGATCCCCATAAAAAAGAACTTGGCAATGTTTAGAATTTTAATGGGTTTTTTGAAAACAAAATTCTTTTTTTTTTCGTTTTTTTTTTTTTTTTTTCCAAAATTTAAAAGAAAGAAAAAAAAAAGGAAAAAATTTCCTTTTTTGGAAAAAAAAAAATTTCAAAAACCCCAAAAGAAAATTTTTTTGTCCCCCTCCCTTTTTTTGGCAATCCAAAAATCAAAAAATTGAAATTTGCGTAAAGAAACATTCTCCAAATCCCGGTTTTTTTTCCCTATAATTTTATTTTTTTTTCAATATTTTTTTTTTTTTTTTTTTTTTTTTGAAAATTAAAATTTTACTTTTTTTTTTTCCTAAAAAAAATTTTTAAATTAAAATTTCAATTTTTTTTTTTTTCTTAAAATCAAAACCTTAAAACATTCCCCGACCCCTTTTTCCCTAACTTTTAAAGAAATTTTTTTTTTTTTTATATAAACTTTTATTTATTTTTTTTTTTTTTTAATTTTAAAATTATTAAAATAATTTTTTTTTTAAGAAAGGGAAAGAGAAAAAAAAAAAAAAAATTGGGAAAAAAACCAAAAAAAAAAGTTGGAAAAAAGAGACATTAAACAATTTTTTTTTTTTTTTTTAAAAAATTAGTTTAAAAGAAGGAAAAAAAAAGTAAGGGAAGTTAAAAAAATGGCTCCCTTAAAAAACCTAATTGACTAATTTTTTTTTTTTTTCACAAATAACTTTCCCTCTTTTTTTTTTACTTTTTTTTTTTTTTTTTTTTTTTTGGTTTTTTTTTTTTTTTTCAAAAGTTTTAAAGGAGGGTTAAAAATGAAAAAAATGGGAAGTATAAAAATTTTGAATCTTTTAAAAATTGAAAAATTTTTTTTTTTGAACCTTCCCTTTTTAAAGTAGATTAAAAATTCCCCTTTTTAAAACCTTTTTTTTTTTTAAAATTAAAGCAAAAAAGGAATTGAAAAAAAAAAAAAAGAATGTTTCTTAAATTTTTTTGTTTTAAAATGGCATAGTAAAAAAGAAATCAAAATTGACGCAAAATCGCTTTTTTCATTTCAAACCCTTAAAGCCTTTTTTTGCTGTTTTTTTTTAAAACTTTTTTTTCCCAATTGAAAAAAAAAAAAAAAAATTAAAAAATTGGCTCCCCATTTTTTTCCCTTTTTTTTTTTCCTGTTTTTTTTTTTTCCTTTATTTTTTGGAATTAAAAAAAAAAAAACGAAAATTAATTTTGTTTTAAAACCGGATTTTGTGAAAATAACTCCCTTAAAAGAAAAAAAGAAATTTTAGAAAAAAATTACTTCATTTTTTTGAAAAAAGAAAACCCCAAGTTATAAAAAAAATTTTTTCCAATTTCCTTCACTTTTTTTCAATTTTTTTTTTTTTTTCCAAAAAACTTTTTTCCAAAAACTTATCCAACTTTCCCCCCCCACTATTGGACCCTTTTTTTGGGTTTTTTTCCCCTTGCCAAATTTGTGAAAGTGAAAAAGGCCTTTTTAAATCCTTTTTTATTTAAAAAAAAATTGTTATTTTTTGAAAAAAAAAGAAAAACATTTTTTTTTTTGAAAAAATGGTTCCAAAAAAAAAAAAAAATGTTTTAACTTTTTTCCCCAAACTTTTTTTAAATTTGGAATTAATTTGTTTTTTTTAAAACAAAAATTTTCTTTTTCTTCAAAAATTTTAAAAAAAAGAAAAAAAAAAGGAGAAAAAAAAAATTTTTGAACTTTTTGCCACCCCATTTTTAAATAAAAAAAGTTTTTTTTTGTAACCCTTTCCTTTTGGTTTTTTTTTTTTTTTTTTTTTTCCCTTTTCCAAAAAAACAAATTTTGATTTTTTTTTGGTCCTTTTTTTCCTTTTTTGCAAAGTTCCCCAAAAAAATCAAAAAACTCATAACCAACAAATTAAGCTTTAAAACCTCCCTTTTTTTTCAGACCTCAAAAAAAATTTAAACAATTTTTACGAATTTTTGTTTTTTCTTTCTTGGTTTTTTTTTTTAAAAAGCAGGGGGTTGGAAAAAGACACCCCGCAAAGAAAACTTTTTTTTTCATCGATCCAACCTCTTTAACTTCTTTTGCCCTTTTTTGGTTGGGCAACAAACTTCAAAAAAAAAAAAAAGAAATTTTTCGTAAACCCTTCCCTTTTGAAGATGAAAGGAAAGGGACCCTTTCGAAGAAAGGGAAAAAGAAACCCCAATCTCCAAAAAAACCGAAACCTAAATTTTTTCCAAATTTGCAAAAATTTTGTTGGGATTCGAAGAATTTTTTTTTTTTTTAAATTTGTTGGGTTTTTTTTTTTTTTTTCTCCCAAAAGGCCTTTTATGTTTTTTTTCTTTCTTTAGGTTTGGGTTGCCCTTTTTTGAAATTTGCAGCCTTCCGTGGAGAAAAAAATTTCCCCGGTGCAAACTGGTAAAAAAAAGGAAATTACAAAAAAAAAAAAAAAGGCCGGGCAACCTTTTTTTTTTTTTTTTTTTTTTTTTTTTTTTCCCATAATTTTATCACGTGGGGGAACCGCCCACCCCACCCCCGCCCACCCTCCGCCCCTTTTTTCGGATTGTTTTTTCCCCGAAAAAAACCAGAAAAACAAAAAAAACCTTTTTTTTTTTTTTGCGGAAGCCCTTTTTTTTTTTTGCTTTTTAAAATTGCAAATGAAAGAAACCGGTTTTTTTTTTTTCAAAAACTGATTAATTGGAGAAGAAAAAAAAGTGCGAAGGTTTTTGAAGAAAAAAAAGCTCTTTTAACTGAAAAGCCTTTTTTTTTCAAAAAAAAAATTGTTTTTCCCCGGCTGGGACCCCTTTTTCAAAAAACCCCCTTTTGCAAAAATGGGGTTAAAATTTTAAAATGCCTTTAGAAAACTTTCTTTTTTTGTTTTTAACTTTTTTTTTTTTTTTCAAATTGCATTTCCTAAAATATTTTTTTATTTTTTTTTTTGTTTTTTCCCTTTTTTTTCCCTTTTTTTTTTTTTCTTTTTTTTTTTTTTTTTTTTTTTTTTTTTCTTTTTTTTTTTTTTTTTTAAAAAATTTTTTAAACAAAAAAAATTTGAAAAAATTTTGTTTTTTTTTTTTTTTTATTTAAAAAAAAAGAGTAAAAAAACAATTTTTAAAAGCCTTAAAAAAAATTTGGAATTTTTGAAGAAAAAAATTAGAAAAGTTTTTAGTTTTTTTTTTAAAAAATTCAGTTTGAATGGTTTTTTTTTTTTCTGTTTTTTTTTCCTTTGGTTTTTTGGCCCACCTTCCTTGTTTTAGTAAAAATCCAAATCAAAGATTCAGGGCCATCTTTTTTAAGAGACAAAAACCCCCTTTTTTTTTTTTTTTTTCTTCGAATTTTAATTCAAGGTTTTAGGAAATTTTGGGCTTTTTTTTTTAAGATTAAAAATTTTATTTCGTACAAACCCTTTTGAAAGAGGAAATGATTATTAAAAAATTGTTTTTAACGATAACTTTTTTTCGCCAAAAAAAAAAAATTGTTAAAATGGCTTTTTTTTTTTTTTTTTTTTTTTTTTTTTCCCTTTTTACCTAGAAGGAAACAAAAAAAAAAAAAAAAAAAAAAAATGTTTTTTTTTTTTTTTTCCATGGCATTTCCAAAAAATTTAGGAAGAAAAGAAAATTTAAAATATTTATAAATTATTATTTTTTTTTTTTAAAAATTGAATTAATTTTAAATCAATAAAATTTGATTTAAACTAATTTTTTTTTTTTTTTTGTCATGGGTTTTTAATTACTTCTTCAAAAAAAATATTAAAATTTTTTTTTTTTCTAAACGGGGAAAATTTTAAATGAAAAAAAACAAATCCCCTTAAATTTGGTGCTTTTTGATTGAGTTTTTCAACCAAAAAATTTTTTTTCCCTAATTTTTATTTTTTTAATTTTTATTTTTATTTTTTTTTTTTACCTTTTTTTGGTGGGATTTTATTTTTTTTTAAAATTTTTGCTCCTTTCAAAAGGTAAAAAAAATGAAAAAAAAAATCAAGATTTTTTTTTTAAAAATTTTTAAGAGAAAGGATTTTGTTTTTTACAAAGAAAAGTTTTTTTTTTTTTTTGTTTTTTCCAAGTTTCAAACCTTCTTCCGCTTTTTTTTTTTTGGAAAAAAAAAAATGTCCGCCAAACCCCCAAAAATTAGGTGATAACGAAGTCCTTTTTTTTTTTCGTTGGTTTTTTTTTTTTTCAAAATGAAAATTTTAATTTTAAAGATTTTTTATTTTTAAAAAAATCTTTGGGGAACCAAGAGATTGGTTTTTTTCGCATTTGTGGGGCAAAAAAAAAAATTTAAATGGAAAATGGGTTTTTTTTTTGGAAATAGGCAAAAAAAAAAAAAAAAAAACAAACCTAGGCAAAAAAGCCCCCCCTTTTGTCCCTTTAATAATCGATGTAATTATTATTTGCCTGCAATTTTTGAGGGAGTAAGTTTTTTTTTTTTTTTTTTTTTCCAATTTTTTTCCAAAGCCCTTTTTAAAAAAGAGAAAAAAGGTTTTCCAAGAAAAAAAAGGTTTCCTGGAAAATGCTTTTTTTTATTTTTTTAAAGTTTTTCCATTTTTTTTTACAAAGAACAAAAGCTTTTTTTTTTTTTTCTTTTCGTGAAAAAATCTTTGAATAAATGAAATTTGGAAAAGATTTGAAATTTTTAAAAATTGTTTTGAACAAGAGGAAAAATTTCAAAGTTAATATATTTTAAGGAAAAAGAAAATTTCAAAATGGGAATTTTAAAGGTTTCTTTTTGTTTTTTTTTTTTATTTCCCCATTTTTGAAAAAAATTTTTTGAAAAAATTTTTTAAAGATGAAAACTTTTTTTTGAAAACTATTGCAAAAAAAAGTTTTTTTTTTAAGTTTCCCCGAAAGCAAAAATTGGGTAAAAAAAATGGTTTTTCCCCAAAGGGAAAAGTTAAAAAGAAAAATCATTGTTAAAAAACCAACTTTAAGAAAGTTTTTTTTTTTGAAAGGTTTTTGCTTAAGTTCAAAAAATTGGGAAAAAGTAAAGAAATGAAAAATATAAAGTTAAAGAGAGAATTTTGGAAATTTCCATTTTTTTTTGGGGGAAAGTCTCCCCTTTCGAACCTTTTAAATTTTTCAAAATGTTTTTTGGGCAAATTGCCTTTTTTTTTCAAGATGGCCTTTTTTTTTTTTTTAAATTTTCAAAAAAAGAAAGGTTTTAACAAAAAAAAAGAAATTTTTTTTTTCGATTTGATTTTTTTTTTGGCAAAAGTTGGGGCTTTTTTTTAAAAAAATGCTTTTGGAAAGGAAAATCTTTCCCAAATTTTAGCCTTTTTTCTTTTGGTTTTTTTGGGTTTTTTTTTTTGGGGGTTTTTTCTTTTTTTTCCCTTTTTTTTTAAAGGGAAAGAAGCATTTGCTTCAATGGTTGAAAAAAGACGAAATTTCAAAAAAAATTTACGAAAAAATATCCCATTGAACCCCAGGATTTTTCCCCAAAATTATACCTTTAAAAAATAAGTTTTTTTTTTTTGATTTTTTTTTTTACTGGACGATCCCAAAAAATTAAAACACAAAAGAAAAATTTAAATTTTCCCCTTTTTTTTTTTTGATTATTTTGCAATGTTTTCTTTTTTTTTTGTTTTTGGAATTGGAATTTAAAAGATTAGTGGGAAAAAAATACAATTTCAAATCCAAAAAAAATTAAAATTTTTGGATTTGGGGTTTGTTTGGGTTTTTTTTTTTTTTTTTTTCTTTTCCCGGTTTCGTGGTATTTTCAAAAGCTTTTTTTTTTCTCAAAAACCTTTGAAAAGAAATCCCCTAGTGACCAATTGAAAATTTTTTCAAAAGAAAAAAATAAAAAGTTTTTTCAAGAAATGCATGGGTCGTTAATTCCGAGAAAAAATTATTGGGGAAAAAAAAAGGGGAAAGATTTTTGTTTTTTTATAAAAGGAAGGTTCCCAAACCCAAACTTTTTTTTTTTTTTTTTTGGCCCCTAGGAAGGGAAACCGGTTAAGTTAAAAAGGTTTTTTTTATGGTTTTTTTTTAACAAGGGGAAAAAAAAAATGTCTTTTTTTAAAATGTAATTTAACGCCAAAACAAAAATTTTAAATTTTACGGGGTTTAAAAGGCAAAAAAAATAATGGCCAATTTTTTAAATTAAATATAAAATAATGCAACATAACACAAAGCAAAACATAAATTAAAATAAAAATGTCTTTAAATGTTAGGTAAAATTTTTTATATTGAAAAAAAAAGCCCAAATTGTCCCCCTTTGCCTTTTTTTTTTGCCCCCAATTTTCCAAAAAAATGCGCCAAAATTTTTTAAATAAGTTTTTAATAAATTTTTTTTTTTTTTTGAAGAATTGAATTTTTTTTAAAATTCCAAAAAAAAAAATCTTTTTCCTTTTCTTAATATCCAAGTCCCCAAAAACAAACTAAAATTTTAAGGAAAAAAAAAAAAAAAGTCAACAAACTTTGATATTTAACAAATATTTTTTTAAAAGGTTTTAAATTGCCAATGTTTTTTCCAAAAAATTTAATTCTTAAATAAAATTTTTTTTTTTAAATTCCAATAATTTTCCCTTTTTTTTTAGCTCAAAATTTTTTTTGGTTTTTCCTTTAGCCTTTTTTAACAAAACAAGATTAAGGAAATGTTGCCAAAATTTTTCCTAAAAAAAAAAATTCCAAAACTGTTTTCCTTTTTTAAAAACTTTTTTTGCCAAGGAACGGAAAACAAGTTTTTTGAAAAAGGGGGGTCCCCTTTTCATCTTTTAAAAAATTGTTTAATTGCAAAAAACGTGTTTTTTTCAAAAAAAATAATTCCAAATAATTTTTTTTTTTCCTGAAAACAAAAATTGTTAAAAATTTTTTTTTTTTTTAAAATTTTTTTTTTTTTTTTTTTGTTTTATTTTTTTTTTTAAATTTAAATGATTTTCTTTGAGGGGTAAAAAAAATAAAATAAGCAATTTCTTAGTTTTTTTTCAAATTTTTTTTTTGTTTTTTTTCTTAAAGCCTTTTTTTTACCCAAACAAGAAAAATTTTTAAAGGAATGTGCATTTCCTAATTCCACTTAAAATTTCTATTTTTTTTTTTTTGCCAGGGGAAAATTTGAAAAGCAGTTTTTTTTTTTTTTTTTGAGGGTCCTCATCAATTTTTTAAAAAAAAGTAAAATATGAAAAGAAACAAATGTTAAAAACAAACTTTTTAATCGAAACTTATTAGCATTTTACAAAATTTTATTGAAAAAGAAATTTTTTGGAAAAAAGGAATTTAACTTTAAAAAAACCAAAAATCAAATGGTTGTTTTTACATTCTCCACAAGGAATCTTTTTTTTTTTTTTTGTTGAACAAAATATTCTCCTTTTTTGAAGGATTCTAAGAAAATGGCTTTTTTTTTTTTTTGTTTTTTTGGCAAATGAGTTTGCCCCTATGGGACCCCCTTTTTTTTCCTTCCCAACTTAAAATTTTTTTTTCCCCCAAAAAATTCTGGAAGAAAAAAAAAAACTTTTTTTTTTTTTGTTTTTTTTTTTTTATTTCTTTGGACTTTGCCAGCATAAGTAATTTTCCTTCAAAAAGAGTTTTTGGAAAAAGAAAAGAAAAACAAGTAAAAATAAACAAATTTTCTTTTGGCCCCAAAAAAAAGCTTTTTTTTTTTTTTTTTTTTTTCTTTCTTTCTCCTCCTTTTTCTTTATTTTAAATTTTTGTTTAAAAAATTTGGTGTAAACTAAACAAAAAAGAAATTTTTTTTTTTTTTTTCCTTTAAAATTTTTTTTTTAATTTTTTAAATGTTTTTTTTTTTTTTTTTTTTTTTTTTTTTTTTTTTTTCTTTTTTTTTTTTTTTTTTTTTTTTTTTTTTCCACAGAATTTTTACTCCAAATTAAGTTTTTTTTGAAAGGTTCCTTTTTTTAATCTTCAGCAAAATTTTTCCAAAATTTAAAATCCTCAAAAAACCAAGTTTTTAACCAAAGACTTTTTCCTCTTCCAAAAAAAAACCGCAAAAAGAAATTTGAAAAGAAAAAAACGATTAAACCTTTTTTGAAAACGTTTTGCGTTTTAGCTTTTTGGGGTTTTTTGAGAATTTCACAGTCCATTTGGAAATTGTTTTTTTTTTTTGGAAAAGAAAACTTTTTTTTGTTTTTGCCCCCTTAAATTTTTAAAAAAAAAGGGATTGTTAGGAAGTCTTTGAAAGGAAATAATTTCCCAAAACAGTTAATTTTCGTTTTTAAAAAAAAAACTTAAAGAAAATCTTTCTTTTTTTTCAAAAAAAAAAAACTCCTTTTGATTCTGTTTTTTCCTGCTTTTTTTTTTTTTTGCTTAAAAAGTTTGGGAACCAAGTTAACCCCCGGAAGCAAAAAAAATTAGGAAAAAAAGAAAAATGAAAAAATTGGGGGCTTTTTTTTAACAGAGCTTAAAACTTTTTGCAAAAAGAAACTGCTTTTAATTAAGCAAACTTTACCAAATTCCTCCCCTTTTTTTTTGTTTTTTGAAAAGAAATTCTTTTTTGAAAAACTGTAAAAATTTTATTTAAATGCCGGATTTTGTTTTAAAAAAAAGAACCAAAAAATCTCCAAAAATTTTTTTTTTTGGTTTGTCACTTTTTTTCTTTCCCCTCAAATTCAAAATGGATTTTTTTGTCCAACACCAAAAGGTTTTTTTTTTTTGAAAACCAAGTGAGTTTTTTTTTTTTTTTTTTTTTTTCTAAAAAAAAAACCAAACTTTTTTTTTCCCAATTTCCCCCAAAATTTACAATTGCTTTTTTTTGAAAAATTAATGCTCTTTCGCAAAAGAAAACGCAAAATTTGTCTTGAAGTTGGTTTTTTTTTTTCCTGTTTTTTTGATTTTTTGGAAAGTTTTTTAAAAAAAACTTTCAACTTTTCGAGTTTTTTTTTTTTTTTTTGGAATTTAATCAAAAGAAAAACAAACCTTTTTTTTTCCGTAAATCTTTTTTTTACTGATAGCAATCGGTTTTTTCCCACCTTTTTTCCCCTTAAAAAATTTGTTTACAATTTGTGGATTTTTTTTTGCCCCCGCAAATTGTTTTAATGGCTTCCCTTCAAAATATTCAAATTTTTTTTTCAAAGGATTCTTTCCGCAAGTTTTTGTTAAGTCACTTTTTTTTTAACTTAAACCAAGTGAATTTGTCATCAAAAATGAAAAGAACTTCTTTTTCCAAAAAAAAAAAAATTTTTTTTTTTTTTCGCGTTAAACCATAAAAAAAAAGAGGAAAACCCTTTAATTGGGTTTTTTTTTGACAAAAATTTTCGTTTTTTAATTTGTTTTTCAAAAAAACAAAAAAAAATTTTTGAAACTTGAGAATTTCAAGGCTTTTTTTTTTTTTTTGGGGGGAAAGGAAAATTTTTTGGGGAAAAATTTTTTTTTTCTTTTGCAATTCAAAACAATTATTTTGCAAAAATTTTGATTATTTAAAGAGTCAAAAATCCTTTTTTCAAAAAGGTTTTTTTTTTTTCCCTCCCTTTCCTCCTTTCCTCTCCTTTCTTTCTTCCTTCTTCTTCTTCTTTCTCCCTCTTTATTTTTGTAAAAATTTGTTTTCCCTTGAACCATATTTTTTTTTTTTTGTTTTTTTTTTTGGACAGTAAACTGTTTTTCCCCGTTTTTCAACCAAAAATGGGCCGATTGGAATTTATAAGTCTTTTTTTGGTGTCCAATTTTTGCCCTTTCACCTTTGGTAAAAAAAAGTTGGGAAAGGTTTTTTTTTTTCCAAAAAAAAATTTTGTTTTTCCCAGCAATCAAGACCAATTTTGGGGAAAATTCTTTTTTCAAAATATCCCCTTGGGTGACACTGGAGGTTCCATCTGAAAGAGCCGTGGAAGCCATCGCAGTAATTCCACCGACAGGAAGTGGATGGTTATGTGTACCATGATACTTTGTTATGAGTATAGTCGGGTCATCTGAGTATCTCAGCATCACCTACTCGCAAAAGAATAAAGAGCATGTATGAAAATTTAATACAAGGAACGAATGAAAACCCAAGAGAAGCAAATTAGTGAAATACTATAACACTATTCAAATTCAGTTTTGGCATTTTATTGTACCTCTTTCCAAACTGGGCAATCTGGAGCCTATGTGCAATAATAATGGTTCATATATCGTTGAAAAGGATTTCGTGGACCGTTGAGAGACCGTTGCAACCCATCGTTCAACTATCGCAAAACGTTTGATAAAATTAGAATCATGTGATTGTTGAGCTCATCAAAAATTTATATATGAGAATTATTACGTGATAAATTAAACCCAAGAGAAGCAAAGTGACATACTATATATAACCATATTCAAATTCAGTTTTGGCATTTTATTGTACCTCTTTCCTATCTGGAGCCGTTTTGTATTCGCAAAACTGACCATCGTTAACAATAATCTTGCTCCAAGACCATTGGCACCCATCGTTCAACTATATATAGCAAAAATTTTGAGTAAATTAGAATCATGTGCTTGTTGAGCTCATAAAAAATTTATAAATGAGAATTGCGTGATAAATTAAACTCACCGAGGCTACTTCACATCTGGCTATGATCACCTCAACCCAAGCTTCCCTATTGGCTTGGGAGGCAGCACTGAGTCTTCTTAATCTTGCTCGGGCCGCAGCTACTCTTTCTGTATCATCTACATGCATGTACTCCTCTTCAGTCTTTTTTTCATCTTACTTTTTTTATATATATAAAAATAAAATAAAAATGATAAGCTTTAACTTCAACTATGGCTGATCGAGAATCAAGCCATAGTGGAAATTGAAGTGGAAATGAAAGTGAAATGGAAGTTTTCTATCAGTGTCTCAAATGGGTCTCTCACTCTGGTTCTCTCTCTCTTTCTGAGATTTTGAGGGTGAAGAAGACTCAATCAAATTGCCATTATAATTTACTCAATCAAATTGCCATTATACCCGCTCACACGCTGACACGCGCACATAAAAATTAAAAAGTAAGTAAACGCATTAGAAAATATTAGACCACTCAATCTTGTCCAGCACAAGTCATTTAACTCTTAAAGTTACCTTTTCCGGGCTAATCGAGCCATAACACACGAAGACATATGCATACACCTAACCATATCTATTTGATCTCTGAGTGCGGTGAAAAACAGTACCTTCCGCGTTTGGGTATTTTCCGAACAAAAACTTGCAAGGCTCGTTTGGGCCTTCGCCGACGAGAACCTTGCAAGCCTCGTTTTCGTCTTTGGATTTTGGCTCCCGCTTCCTTTTCAAGCTTCGTATCACACTCATGATTTGGTCCATGGTTGGTAGAGTGGTAGATAGAGAGGGATGGCGGGGGTGGTTTGGGGGTAATATTAGCGGAGAAGTGAAGAAATGTGTGGATGTCAACAAAATGGGTTTAACGCTCAGTTTCACGAAAATGAGAGATTTTGGGTTGAGAGGAGGGAAAGTGAGAGATCGAGAGGATCGTAGATGAAGATCACTAAAGCAGCAAGGAGTGTTTATTACACATTGACCATGCATTTATAACGATTGGCTTTGGCTCTCGCCTCTCGATCGGTGGTGATGATTGATTGCGTGGC
>FXXK01005474.1:0-10038 GCA_900184695.1 Betula pendula | reverse complement strand
GCACACCATCAACAACTATACATCAAGAGTTCTTCATGCACACTAGCTATAGACACATCTCCAAAAAGCTGCTATTCACAAAGTATTTCACAACATGACTGAGGTAACAGGTTGCCTCATCCATAATATCCAAGACAGGCATATGGGTCCTCTTCACTATCTTCTTCATCTGCATTGACATCTGAGTAATTGTGTTCCCACAATTACAGAGGTGGATTGGTGAGTCCACGAACTCAGCAAGTATAGAAATTACTGAAATTTACAAAATGAGCCATCTCTTTTTCAAAAATCATCTACATCGTGATTATAATAACAGCTACCTTGAGTCTTTCCAAAATAATCATTCCATAAAAATCGTAGCTGATAAGATAAGCACTGTAGAATTCGTTTGATAATACCAATAAAATCCACTTATCACTTCTTACAAATCATATATGTATAGCTTTATACTTAATCTATACACAGGTTACTTGCATCTCATAAAACCATATGTATATAATTATAAAGAGTTGAAATAAATCAATATATATGTATAGCTTTATACTTATATCTACATACAGGTTACTTGCATCTCATAACCAGCATATGTATATAATTATAAAGATTGAATAAATCAATATATATGATAGCTTTATACTTATATCTACATACAGGTTACTTGCATCTCATAACCAGCATATGTATATAATTATAAAGAGATGAAATAAATCAATAATTGCAAAACATATAAAACACATCATTCATTATATGCAATGCAATCTCCACTCATTTCCTCTAGGAGTCTTCACTCCTCCGGCTTTCTAAGGGACTTGAACCCTTCGTTTACCTCTTTTAGGACGCACACTGGCTCCTCGACAGGACGCACAGTGGTTCCTCGTCAGGACGCCCTTGTGGCTCCTCGACAGGACACACACTGGCTCCTCGTCAGGACGCACACTGGCTCTTCGACAACATTTATTTCACAAAATTTCCAGTTTCTTATTTAACTGGGAACTTGCTTCCACAGTTAATATAAGAACACCTTCCATTTTTCTCAATCTTATCATATCACATTTTCATTACTCAACAGTATGCAATAACATGTCATCTCAAAAATCATGCTTTTGTTGTCATAATCATCATCTTTAAATTCACAACTTATTCAACACATGTAAAAATACTCAAAACATATAATCATGTTATTCATAAAATATTCAGGCTCATGCAATATAACATTTATCAAAAACATAGTATCTTTTTGCTCAGTAAGTAATGTACTTACCTCACGTAGTCCACTTAAAATTTCCTCTTGTCGTTTATAAAATTCACTGCAATTAATCACATCCATGCGCGACAATGTATTAGTCTAGAATTATTTTTAAAACCAATATCTAGACCACTTATTTATTTTCCTTAAACTTTGTCTAAAAGTTTAGCATAATGACATATACCTAAAACATTATAATGCTACTCGGGCATTATAACGGCATATCTAAAATATTCTAATCTCACATGGCAATATCACTACATAAATTAAATTCTAGCAATTAAAATTGACATAAGCTAGGGATAAGGGATTATACCTAGCACTCCCAAATATAAGCACCAAAGCTTGAGAACTATGAGCTCCTTTTTACACTTCCTTCCTAACAATCACTAAGACTGCACGTATGGCTGGAAGTTCTAATATTTTTTTGTGAGCAAAGACACTGCCTACGGACAGCAGAACATGAATGAAGGCAGGGTGAATTTTTTGTAAACACATACGGTAACTATCAGCTCCTCCACTAATTCTTTTACTGCATGATATTCATGCACAACACATGTCACTTGCGTGCTGCCCTACACATACACGTTACACTGCATAACACCTACAGCCATCCACGTTTCACTGCCCTCCACTTAAAGATACAGCACACAATTCCACTAGCACACAGCTCAATCTTTCCTCAACATCTGGACAGCATTTAGGCTTAAGGTGGAACAGCTCTTGACCTTACACGTTAGTCTTCCCCTCCTAGAATTTGGACAGCACCTGCTCCACCTCTTCTGATCTTTGGACAACACATGCATGCAACACATGCTGTCCACACGACACAGCTGCATGATAACCTCTGCTGTACACGTTGCACAGCCCACCATCCAACGTTCACAGCACACCATGCACTCCACTTCTCAAGTTTTTGGACAGCACACCTACATGCAGTCCACGTTAGTCACATGCCTTCTCTTTTCACATGGACGTTGAACGTCCAGCCCCTCTTCTTCTCTTTTCTCTTTTTATTTTCCATGCTGTCTTGGACAGCACCCCATTCAACATATATATATATACTTTGACTTGCTCTAGCATTCACGTGAATGCTAGAGACTTATATATATACATGTATACTTATATATATGTGTGTGTGTTAGTCAATACATTTATTCTATAACTCTTGATTTCATTTTAACACTCTAAAAATTTATTTTTCTTTAAGCGTATTATAAATTAATCACTACCCAATTTAAACTAAGAACATAAAATTAAACATCAAATATATTCTTCCAAATATATTTGACCCATCTTAACATCACAATTTTCACTAAAGTGTTCTTAGTCGACCTAATTAAATCCTGGGTATTACACTAGGTAACGATCATACCAGAATTTATAGGGTAGTTAGATGTCAAGACTTTGCCTTAGGATTGGCTGTGTACTCCTCGAGACAGTTTTTGATTCTGCTGTTCGATGCAGAAGATGCCGCCTCGAAGGAAACCGGCTACTAGTCCAAACTGAAAAACTTCTGGAAAAGTTTGTTCAGAGACTTTCCGTTCGAACGATATGTTTTCCATTCGAACGGGTCGTTATAGAGCCACCCGTTCTATTTCCCGTTCCATTGGCCGTTCGACCGGGCCATTTCAGAAATTAATGTTGGACCCACAAAACCATGTGTTCCAATTCCCATTCTAGATTGTGTTCGACCGGGTGAGCAACAGAACCGTCTGTTCTATTCCCCGTTCGACCGGCTATGCATGTGTCCGTTTGACCAGCGTGCCACGTCGGAAAAAAGAACTTATCTGTGAAGAGGGCGTTGGACCAGCTATCTTTATCTGTTCGACCGGCCATATCTGGTTTTGAGTATATAAAGCTGAAATGCGAATTTCGAGCTCATTTGCTCAGTTCCATCTTTTGAGCCTTCCATTGTGTAGTTGCAACGCGGCAAAGTGTTTCTCCCTGTTTGGTCGTCATTCCAACCGGTCGTTTGGGTAAATTCTCAAATTGGAGTTTATTCTCTCTTGAGTACGCTACGTAGCATGCATGTTATATTGTCTTAAGATTTAGTGTATTTGCGAAGTTCAAGCGTTGGATCGAAGTTTATAGACCGGGCTTTGTATATTTGTGGTGAGTAGTAAGTCCAACTTTGTGATTTTTGATTAGTTTTGTGATGCAACGGGTTAATCTCCTGTAAATTGCTGTGGAATAGCTTTTTGTAGCTTATGGGTTTACGTTATGAGTCCCATTAAGCTATGGCAAAAATGGGTTAAGTGCTGATGAGTTTATTATGCACTTATTATATGTTCTTAAAAGTTGTGTTGTAGAGTGTTGATTATGTCAAAGATCGCATGCAAGGTGGTATTGCAGCTTTTGTGGCTAGGTGATTGAGTGGGTGTATTGTCAAAGCATCAAAGGATTGAGGTGAGTTTGTCTTACTCACTGAGGACAAAATACATTTTATGTTTTCAAAAGAGTCTTATAAATGATTAGAAGGAGTATTGCTTTTCAAAGCATATTTATGTCTATGAAAGACCGAGCCAATCATATGTTGTTTCGGAATGATTTATTATTACTGATACTTTTAATGTTGGAAGAGATATGATTGATAATGTTGTGTGATTTGAAAGTGTTGATAAATGAAAGAGATACTTGGATGTTGATTACTTTGATATTCTGAGACGCTGATTTATGATGATTGAGAAATGAGTTGATCACAATTGCTAAAATATGAAAATTGAGAAAGAAGTCATGTTGAGATTTGAAAATTGCATAGACACGACATGTGCATTGATGTGTGAGCACGAGCGTGGCTAAGAATGATGTGATAATGAAGAGAGGTAGGCCCAAAAGAATGAAAGTTAAAGATAAGGGCTGGACCTATTATGATATGAGATATGAAAAGATGCTATATGATAAAAGTAATGCACAGGTGCTTGGGCAGTGCCCGTTACGTGCGAGGCTAGGGAGTTGTCCCTGAGGCCGGTGTGTGTAATTTGCTTGGGCTGGGCCCGTTACGCAAGCTGTACACATCTTCAAAGTAAAGATGAAAGTGGAAGATTAAACCATGCATTGCACCATCATTGATGATTTATGTGGCATTTCATGGTAGATGTAATGGTATACATTTACAGTTGTTTGCATATGATGTTTTGGAATTTGAATCTAGAGGTACTGTTATGTACGTGGTCCGGGACTTGGAGTAAACGAAATGGATTTATACTTTGTGTGGCTGGACATATATATATGTTGTACATAGTTTTGTATTAGATGGTTTATATGTACATATATCCAAGCGTATTTTGGAGCATAACGCGTGGAATTCACAGCTATATGGTATATGTCATAGTGTTTTACGAATGCGTTGTTTATCTCATCAGCTGCACCAAATCTGAATAAATGAAGTAATATTTTTATGAAGTTTAGTAGCCGTTATTGTAAACGATTGCATAAATAAAAGTTTGCATAACGCGAAAACTTCGGGGAGTCTCATTCGTTATGAAACTTGCCTCACCCTCTCCCCCTACTCTTCCCTTTGTACTCATGGATGATCTCTATAATTGCATAGATGATGCTATTGATGCAAGTACAGGGTATCTTGTTGAAGAACCAATGGCTAGGTATTTGGGTTATGACGGTGGCGGTGTACGCCGGATGCCTTTGTATTGACTTTGGTTGTCTAACCTTTGTTACCTCAATATGTGATACATTTTAAAATAGGTTGATGTATTTGGCTCAAGCCATGCGTTGTATTTGGTCGGACTGTTAGTATAAGACGCGTATGTTTGTACAATGTCCGAGGCATCGAAATTGTACTAGAAGTCCTCTTGGACGCGCAAACCTTGCTCAGAAAGGGTAATGTTTCGGGTAGACCATATTGTTAACATATCAAATGTCTTGGTTATTTCTTGTATTATATATATATATATTGCATTGTCATGACAAGTTTATGCAACAAATGAGGACAACAATGACATAGTTTATAAACGGAGTTCGCAAAATAATAACTTGTATAAGATGGCTTTATTACTCACTAAGTCGTGACTGACTCTTACATTTTTTTCACCTATGATCTTATGCAAACTTAGTAGAAGTCTAGACGATAACGTGTATAGAGCAGTATGGTTCATGGAGGTGTTCTCCGAGTGGGTAATTGTTATGTTTTCAACTTATTTCTACGCTATTTTTATTGTGGGTATTAGCTGCTTTTTATTTTATAAGTGATATGTCTTCCGCTGTAGCCCTCACCTTGAAAATGTAGATCCGTGAATTTAACCCAGGAAGGAGTTAAGGCTGAGATCTCTCTCTTTTTGCCATCTGTGGCACTTTTGATATTTTGTCATGTAAGATATAATGCAAGGATATGTTTAATTTAGAAATGTATGTCCAGCTCTTATGTGTTTTGTATGGACTATGTGTAGAAAAAAAAAAAGGAAAAAAATATATATATTCCGCTGCCAGATTTATGATCTCTGATGATGTTGAGGTTTTGTTAGTAGTGCTTAGTGGTAATTGGAGATTTCCACTTTCGCCTTTCATTAATTAAAGGCGGGGCGTTACAGGGTGGTATCAGAGCTTTTTGCTCTGAGGACCGTGAGGATTAGTCCTATTAGTTTAGAGTCTAAGAAACACCATAAGAGCTGTAGGATTATAAAAAATTTTAAATTCAAATAAGAAATGTTTGTAATAATGTTTAAATTTATTTGATGTGTTTCAGAAAAAGATGAAACACATTTATGATGGAAGGAAGGTGGCTAAGCGCACATGGCCAGTTGGAAGTGGCCCAAGGGTGAAGATTCCCAAACTGTTTGATGAAGAACAACCGTTTGGACCTACGGTAGTAGAAATGAGGGAATTTATGGCCCGAATGAGAGAGGCATCTGACCTTGAAGAAGAAGTAGGATCAAATCACCTTGAAGATGAATCTGAGGAAAATGATTCTGAATCTGATAAGGAAAGTGAGTCGGATGAAGAATCAGATTCAGACTTGGACACAGACTCGGATTCGGATACAGACTCAGACTCAGATGACCCTGATTGGACTCCTAGGGAGGAGTACCTCCTTAAGAGGAAGAGAAAGTAGATTAAGAATCAAAATAGGGTGAATGCACTAAGAAACTTCTTATATGAAGTCTGCTGCATAACCTTGACTATGTAAAATGTAATTAGTAAAAACTAGTAATGAAATGGCTTATAAGCCAACCTTTTGAGTAAATCTTAATGAGTTTAGTCATTGATAAAGTTTAACTAAGGCAGAATATAACGGTAGTTACACCCGTGGGAGACTCTTTAACATGTAAGAAGATAGTAGAAGACTGTCCTATTGCTATAGGAGGAAGAATTCTACCAGCAAATTTGGTAGTATTTAAAATGCTAGGCTATGATATTATTCTAGGGATGGATTGGTTGTCAAAGTACCATGCAAGCATTGATTGTCGAAGGAAAGAAATTACCTTTCGACCATTTAGCGCTGAAGAATTCAAGTATTGCGGATCTCAAGTTCGAGCCACTCCGCCACTTCTCTCCACAGTTCAAGTAAGAAAGAGCGTCAGAGATGGCGACTGTGCATATTTGGCTTATGTTATAGCTAAGTCAGATAATGAATTGAAGTTGGAAAATATTCCAGTAGTGTGCGATTATCCCGATGTCTTTACAGAAGATTATTCTGGATTACCACCAGATTGAGAAATTGAGTTTTCTATTGATATAGTACCAGGAACTCAACCAATTCACAGAGCACCGTATCGTATGGCACCAACAGAGTTGAAAGAATTAAAGGAACAACTCCAAGAACTGTTAGACAGAGGTTTCATCCGCCCGAGTACATCACCATGGGGAGCACCGGTGTTGTTTGTAAAGAAGAAAGATGGATCTATGCGGCTATGCATTGATTATCGCGAATTAAATCGGGTTACTATTAAGAATAAGTACCCTTTGCCCAGAATTGATGATTTGTTTGATCAGTTAAAGAAAGCTTCAGTCTTCTCTAAGATTGATCTCCGGTCTGGGTATCATCAACTTAAAGTACGAGAGGAAGATGTGCCGAAGACAACTATTCGAACACGGTATGGCCATTATGAATTTTTGGTTATGCCATTTGGAGTAACTAATGCACCCTCTATGTTCATGGACTTGATGAACAGAGTATTTCACAGGTACCTTGATTGGTTTGTTGTTGTGTTTATTGATGATATATTAATTTACTCAACAAATCAACAAGAACATGCTGGACATTTAAAGAAGGTACTGGGTATTCTGAGAGAAAAGAAGTTGTTTGCCAAACTCAAGAAATGTGAGTTTTGGCTGGAGAAAGTCTCATTTTTGGGACACGTAATCTCAGGAGATGGGATTGAAGTAGATCCAAGCAAGATTGAAGCTGTGGTTAAATGGGAGCAGCTAACAAATGTCCATGAGATTCGTAGTTTCTTAGGACTTGCTGGCTATTATCGGAGATTTGTGGAGGGATTCTCTACACTATCAGGATCTTTGACGGCATTGACAAAGAAGAACGCTCGTTTCGTTTGGAGTGACGAGTGTGAGGCAAGCTTTCAAGAACTTAAGAGGAGATTGGTGACAACACCAATTCTGGTTCTTCCATCAGATAGAGAAGAATTTGTGGTGTACAATGATGCTTCTCATAAGGGATTGGGGTGTGTGCTTATGCAACCAGGTAAAGTGATAGCTTATGCCTCAAGACAATTAAAGAATCACGAAATGAACTACCCTACTCATGATTTAGAATTAGCAGCGGTAGTTTTTGCCTTAAAGATTTGGAGGCATTATCTTTATGGGTCAAAGTGTGAGATATATATTGATCATAAGAGTCTCAAATATATTTTTACTCAGAAAGATCTGAATATGAGGCAACGAAGATGGTTAGGACTAATAAAGGATTATGATTGTTACATCCTTTATCATCCGGGTAAGGCGAATGTAGTTGCTAATGCTTTAAGTAGAAAGTCACGGGGTGATGTATCAGATCCTATGATAACTTCGGATCAGCTTGCTCAACAGTTTGGAATGATCCAATTAGATGTAAGACCCACAATTGAAGATGCAAGACTTGCAACATGTATCATTGTTCCAATGCTAGCAGATTGGATCAAAGAAGCCCAAGAGAAGGACCCAGAGTTAAGTGAGCTTAGAGAAAAAGCTAGTAAAGGAGAAGCTCCTGATTTTGATTTTGCCTCAGATGGTATTTTAAGAACCGGTGATTCCAGAGCTGTAGTGCCAAATGATGCTAAGCTGAGGAAAATGGTTTTGGATGAAGCGCATAAAACTCACTATACTGTGCACCCTGGAAGTACAAAGATGTACCAAGATCTGAAGAGAAATTATTGGTGGTCTGGTATGAAGCGAGATATTGCAGAGTATGTAGCGCAATGTCCTTCTTGTCAGCGGGTAAAAGCTGAACATCAACGACCAGCAGGACCATTGCAGCCACTTAGTATTCCTGAATGGAAGTTGGATCAAATAACAATGGACTTCGTGGTGGGTTTACCAAGAGCACCCAGTGGACAAGATGCTATATGGGTAATAGTTGATAGACTTACTAAGAGTGCTCATTTTGTTCCCTTTAAAATTACTGATTCGATGCAAAAGTTGGCAGAATTGTATATTCGGGAGATTGTCAGGCTGCATGGAGTGCCTATTTCAATAGTATCTGACCGAGACCCTCGGTTTACTTCGAAATTTTGGAAGAGATTGCAAGAGGCTATGGGAACAAAGTTGAACTTTAGTACGGCATACCATCCACAGACTGATGGGCAATCAGAAAGGACTATTAGAATTCTTGAGGATATGCTTAGATTATGCGTACTTGATTTTAAAGGCAATTGGATTAAATACCTACCTTTAGTTGAGTTTGCCTATAACAATAGTTTTCAAGCGACAATTGGGATGGCACCTTATGAAGCTTTATATGGACGCAAATGTAGATCACCATTGTATTGGGATGATGTTGGTGAGAAGCAGTTATTGGGACCAGAGATAGTGCAAAATACCAAAGACAAAGTTGCACTTATTCGAAAAAGAATGTTAACGGCTCAAAGTCGACAAAAGAGTTATGCAGATCAACGTCGTCGCCAGTTGGAGTTTGAAGTTGGTGATCAGGTATTTCTTAAGGTTTCACCAATGAAAGGTGTAATTCGATTTGGCAAAAAGGGGAAACTAAGTCCGAGATATGTGGGTCCATTTGAAGTAAAGGAAGTGGTAGGGCCCGTAGCATATAGAATTGCATTACCACCAGAATTTGCTGGAGTACATGATGTGTTCCACGTATCTACACTACGAAAGTGCGTGCATGATCCTTCGCATGTTATCAGATACGAGCCTTTACAGATTCAAGAGAACTTAACTTATGAAGAAAGGCCGATTCAAATCTTGGATCGCAAGGAGCAACAGTTAAGAACAAAGACCATTCCGCTCGTGAAAGTACTATGGCGAAACCATGGAATGGAGGAAGCTTCATGGGAGCTTGAGTAGCGATATGAAGAACAGATATCCAGATCTGTTTATGAATTAAGGTAATAACTCCTTGTTATGATTTATATAATATTGCATCTAAATTTCGAGGACGAAATTCCAATAAGGAGGGGAGGATGTAATACCCCAGGATTTAATTAGGTCGACTAAGAACACTTTAGTGAAAATTGTGATGTTAAGATGGGTCAAATATATTTGGAAGAATATATTTGATGTTTAATTTTATGTTCTTAGTTTAAATTGGGTAGTGATTAATTTATAATACGCTTAAGAAAAATAAATTTTTAGAGTGTTAAAATGAAATCAAGAGTTATAGAATAAAG
>FXXK01005452.1:0-11640 GCA_900184695.1 Betula pendula | reverse complement strand
GGCGTTCATAAGGAGGCAAATCCCCTCTTCTTCATAGCACTTGGGGACTTTGGGTCCAAGTTTCTCCTCTCTTCCACTTATTCACGTGATGCCCTTTCTCTTTCTCTCTCTCTCTGCTCTCTTCTTCAGGATGCAGCAAGCACTCCCCCTGCTACTGACTTCAAAAACAGAAGGGGGAGCACATCCCCCTCCGAAGCCACAAGGCTCACCATGAATCCGTTCTCGTCTTTTTCTTGTCTTCTTCAATTGGCTTTTCCCAAGTAACTCTCCAATTGCCTCCAATATTCGAAAATGCCTGCAAGGTCAATAAATTACAAGAAATCACCTCTTGTTAACCATTATTTAGCTCAACTTTTATGATTCTAGTACATTTAACAGAATATTAATAATCTCCAAAAAGTTTCACTATTCCCCCAAATATTATAATATTGATTCATATGCCTCTATGCATTGATGAATGTTAGGGTCTCCTTTCAATACGCAATAATAATTTTCAAGTCCTTGTAATAATGTAAAAGATTTACTTTTTTATAAAGTGAGTAGCTGTATTGTAAACGATCTTTAATTTAGATATAGTTTAGATTTTCGAAAAATCATCTAAGAGCGTGAGTCTTTCTCATTACTATATATGTAACTTTGATTCACTCATCTCTCTCTTTATATTCATCTTCGACTTATGTTACTCCCTTTGGGGTTATTGCGCAATGTATTCTCTATGTGTTGTACTAGGATGCATATCTTGATGCTGACATGGTTTCGCAGATCTCCAAAGTATGATGATATTTGTCTTTCTGAATACAATTTTGGGTCAACGTTTGGGAGGGATAAGTCACGATGGTATTTGACTTATCCAGTGGTTACTAATGGATGCAAGTCTGTAGTTGGATTGCTTTTGCAACATCATATAACAGTTTCAATTTTCATCCAAAAATCCATCAAATCCTTAATAATAGTCTCAGATCAGCGTTGAATGTATACTTCGGCAACTCACTGTCTCGCTAGCTCGTGGGTCATTTTTTAACAATATCTTTTTTGGATTGTAATTCACACTAATATTGTTTATGGTAGTCGGTTTTTATGTGTAGGGAAGGTTGTATTGGATAGGAAAGTATAGGGTATGTGTTTGGCTTTGATGTGAGTGTTATTTGATTTCCTGCTCTCTCTCGCCGTTAGTCGTCTTCTTTGTTTGAATTTTGACCTTGTCTTGATGTTATGTTGGGTTATGCTTAGATTTATGAGATGTCGGTAGCTTGTGGTGCAAGTTATTCTGTTGGAGTTTTCAGAGAATTGAGAATCATTATAGCTGTTAATATTATTTAGGTTAAATATTTAGGTTTTGATGTTTTAGATAGGTAGTTTAGGAGTTGATTACTCAACCTGTGTTTTTATTGCTGAGACCTCCTTTATTTTATCTTGATTAGATTTTAGGAGGACCTTATGGAGGAGTAGAAACCAAAGGACGAGATGTGGTCCAAGAAGGGTTTCTTGGTATTCCATCAATGTTTATCGAGATATGATATAGCTCGATTTATTTTACTTGTTCATGTATTGAACTTAGTGAAATTATAATGAACATGGAGTATGTTAGTTCCCAAGAAATTTAATAGCGATTTATGAAAATCACTTCGGAAACATCAGAAAACCTAAAAATAATTTTTATTTCATATATGGAGTCCATGGACGGTGATGTTTGGTTGTACGATAAGGATGTTTGTAGTGTTGGCAGCGTTTGCAGTTTCGTTCATATGTTCTGTGTGTGTGTGATGCTCGTGGTGTGTGTGATGATAATCGGATGCGTCAGCATATAAATCTAAGATGGGTAATTTCACGGGCCCGTCAAGTTCCTTCACTGACAGTTTTACGGGTTATGTGTTCCATCTTGCGACACGCTGCCTTGTAATGCTAACGTTTCGGTCAGTAGAATAGTACAGTCTTACGAATGACTGTTCTCGCGCTTATTAGATAGATAGCTGCTTCGGACTCTTTTAGTCTTGCATTGCTTCCTGAAGGCGCTACGTCTCAAGCGTGGTCCGGACTAAGCATTTATTCAGTCTAGTAGTTGCACATCCGATATCTCATTCTGCGTAATCTTTGTGGAAGACGTTTGGGTAGAACCTACTGGTGGTAGAATATTACATGGTAGGACTGAACTGTGAGAGTACGATTCATGGCAGGAGTAGGATTAATTGTTTATTGGACTTTTTGGAGCGCAACTTGATGCATGACTATTCTTAGTCTCGACTTGCATTATTTTACTGTGTGTATGGGTATAATGAACCCTCTGTTTCGATAGTGCTTTACTTTTTTCTCATACATTAGGGTTATATCCACACTACATTTTATGATGTGAGGCTACATTTTCGTGTAGAGGCTTGGGGGTATAGCAATGTTATTATCTAAAAACTTTTAAATGCAACTGAGTTGTGAATCGCGTCTTTAAGTGGCTATATTAGAGCAATGTGCGTTTAATTGCACCGATGTTCTAAGGTAATTCATATGACGCAATTGTATTTATCTGCTCCTATCTGTGCAATGAAACACCATAATTGGGCTGATTGTGTATGTTTAATACCTATGTTCTAGTGTTATTATGTTTTAGGTGGTTGCTAACATTTGGTTGGAAAGTAGCGTTGTTGTTCTAGCATAAGGAGTGTGATCGTATAAGATACCTTTCTGAACGGGTGCTTTTGATTCTGTGACAGTGCATTCACTTCTTGGAGTAGTGGTAGAGTTGTCTCGAGTTTCCAGCTAGTGATTCTTACTCAAAGTTAGCACATTTAGGCTGTGTAAAGTCTCCATGTTGGGATGGCTACCCGAGGTCGATCTTGTAGGCCTTATGGCAGAATGTTATGCTTTGTCTTTAGAGCCCTAGGTCTAAGTGAGGTATGTTATGTGCGTAATATGAGGTTCATTGGAAGCACGGTATGTTGTGATTAATTTTGTGATTATACTAGTAGTGTTCGTTGTGTGATTGCACTGATTGCCTTTGAACTGAAGGTAGTAGATTGTATTAATGCTGAATTATTGTGGTACGAGGTTGTAATGGACTGGTTCCTTGCTTATTAGCTAAAAGGATTGGGAGGTGGGGGGATATATTTGAATTACTTCAACTAATGCAATAATTACCTTTTTATTCATGTGTATTTCGGAGTGAGTGTTTTTATCTATATTCGTATTATTAAACGTCTGCTTCCTACAGTATGTTTAAGATTTGTTGTTGAGTGAGAGAATTAAATACGATTCAGCCTCATCAGTGCTCATATGTTGTTACTTTTGGGGTATGATAGATAATTTATGTGATGCTATGCAAATTACTTACAGTATAGACTTATTGTTTGATTAAGGAGATATATTAGAGTGGTATGTATATGCACCTCCCTTTCGATATTGTCTTGCGTACTTGAATTGTGGATAGGGTAGTTCGCATACAAGAGAATTACACTTTTTGTAGCAATTCGGTGCTTGCTTGACATAATGTCTATTGGATGTGTTTGGAGATTGTTGGTTTCATGATATCGTATATCAATGACATACTAGCGTCGACCAATTGTGAATCTCGTTGAGATACGGGTGTGAGCTCTCACTAGATTTTGACTAGTTAGAGCAGGGTTGCACTGCTATGAGCCTGTGTGAGCCTTATGTTGGCATGAATTTCGGTAGCTGTACGTAGTCTCAAAGATAATAAACGTGGAGCGAAGGCATAAGATAAGTTAAAGACAAAGGGCTGGGTCTTTAATAATATGATGTGAACAACGAAAGTTATATGGACAAGTAGATGACTAGGGCTGGGTTCAAGCTCTCGCCGTATAATAAAGAGATGTATAGGGTCCATAGGCCAATATGGACCTCGCTAAACAGTGTGGTGTGGGTGATGGCTAGGCTGGGCTCGTTTCGCAACGGGCATTCAATTATCGGAATTTTGCCAAAGTTGACAAATGCCTTAATTAGGATGAAAGGTAGAATGTATATTTTAAGGATGCATTTGCGCTCTTTTAGTCATAATTGTACTACGATTTGTGTAATTTATTAGTTATTTTTCTTATAGAAGGCCAAATCTCATTTTCACAAATGATAGTGTCACATTGTATAGAGTTGAGTGCATCGCATTAAAGTAAGTGGTTGAAATGGGACAGATCCTGATATTGTGTATGTTCGTACAGTCTGGAATTTGCAGTCTATAAAAATAGGTTTAGGTCAATTGTTATTCATAAAAGGTGACTATCTTAATAATAGTCTATGCAGTTTTAATGCCATTGGTGCATTTTATCCGTTATCGTAATGTATTCAACGTATTGTTGTTGTGTTTATTACCAAATATTCTTCCACAAAGTCCTCCACCTCTAAAATTGAGAAATGATCTTACTATTAGTCTTATGCCTGAGTTAAGACAGTCCTCGCTTCTAATACCAAAAGGTCATTCTAACTGAGCATTCGACGTTTGACTAGGAGGGTCGAATGTGGAAGCACATTGAACGTTTGATGAGGAATATCAAACGTTTGATTGTGGTGAACCTGATTTCATCACACACACAACACACACACATACATATTATAATTTATATATATATATATATACTATATAATATTATATATAATATATATATTTTAAATGAAATCGAATAGTCATGAAAGCTCATGTAAAGCCCACAACATCAAATCATTATTTGAGCATATCACATCAGAGTTAGTATATACCGGCGCGGAATCAAATAACATTACATGGTGAGAGAAACATAACTTGGAGCTGACATAAACTATATAAAACAGTTTTACACATAAGTGATATACAAAAAAGAAGGATATCAAAAATGCCACATGCGGCATAGGCCAAAATACATCAACCTATCGTAACTACTATATAAAAACAACTTGATGTACAACAAAAACTAGACTAAGACCGATTAGCAACAAAAATACCATCTGGCGTATATCGCTCAAACGTTGTAACCCATATAATGCAGCCAATGGATCATCATCTTGATCTTCAACACCTGCAGCATCAACAATACATCTATACAACCATAGAGAAACATCCATGATATATATAGGTGGGAAGAGAGGGAAAGGGTGAGTCAAAAGTTCATAATGATGAAGACTCCCCCGAGGTTTTCGAAATGAGCTAACTTTTATTATGTAATCGTTTACAATAACAGCTACTCACTTTATAAATATTACTTCATTTATTCAAACTTGGTATAGCTGATGAAGTAACACAACACATTCATAAAGCATTTTGAATCTCATTCTATATATCTGTAAATGTATGCATATGTTCCAAAATACGTTTGGATACATATACATATAACCTATCTAATGCCTAACTTATACATAATAAATTCACAAAACATTATATGCAATCCAGCTGTAAACATACACATAAGTTCTTTCCCTTGAGACTCTTATGCATACCAATACATCTAGCATAAAATTCCTTAAACCAATACACAAAATCATCAATAACAATGCAATGCATGCTTTAATTTCTACTTTCATCTTTACTTGTCATAATGTGTATAGCTTGCGAAACGGGCCCAGCCCTAGCAAACCAACACCACTGGTTGTGCGTAATTGGCCTAGCCCTAGCACCTTTTATCATGTGCGTAACGAGCCCAGCCCTAGACCTTTCATAACTTTCAGACATCATAATGAGCCCAGCCCTTTCTTTAACTTTCATTCTTATGGGGCCAGCCCTCTTCATTATCTTTATTCTTAGCCATGATCATGCTCACACATCAATGCTATGCTCATGTCTATGCAACTTTCAAACTCTCATCATAACAATCTTTTCTCAACATCATGTCATTTATCGATTATCATAAACCAACATCTCAAAACATCAAAGTAATCAATAATCTAGTATCTCTTTCAGTATCTCAACACTTTCAAAATCACAAGACAATATCAATCATATCTCATCGAATATCTCTTAAAACTTGAAAGTATCAAGTAATAATAAATCATTCCCAAAACAACATATGAATGGCTTGATCGTATTATAGACTTAAACATGCTTTGAAAACAATACTTCTTCTAATCATTTATAAAAACTCTCTCTTGAAAACATAAAAATGTATTTTGTCTTTAGTGAGTAAGAAATTACTCACCTCAATCCTTTGATGCTTATTGGACACCAATACAACCTCTAAACCACAAGAAGCTGCAATATCATATTGCATGCAAATCTTAGACACAATCTATAAATCAAAATTTAATCAACAAGTGCTTATAACCTCATAAACGCTTAACTCATAGTGCCTAGGGCTTAATGGAACTCATAACATGATTCCATAAGCTACAAGAGTTAATCCATTGCAATTTCCAATGGATTAACATGCTACATTGTAACTTTGAGTAAAATCACATAGCTGAACTTAGACACTTACCACTATGAATGAAGACCCGGTCAAAGGAACTTCGATCAAATGCTTGAACTCCACAAATGTTACAAAACCCTAGACAAATAATCAAGATTAAGCAACATGCAAGTGGTGTTTAGCTCAATCTTGAGAAAATAGACTATGGCTTGAGAATTTACCTTAAACGATCGGTGGAAACGACGATCTAACACTAAGGAATGCGTTGCTGATGTTAGAAAATGCAACCCGAGCCTCAAAATGTAGTTCTCTTAAGGTTTGTGGAAAACCCTAGGAGAGAGGAGAGAGCTCAGGGTCATTCCAACTCAGAAAATGTGAAAAGTGAGCTAGAAAAATGCGCTCAACCTATTTATTCTCGCCATACTGTTCACAGTCATCCGGACCATATATGGACCGTTCGGACCACTACTGTCTGGACCATGCTACGAATGGGTTGCGGATGAGGCACACTGACTGAATCAAAATGTGCTTAGTCCGGACGCAGCTTTGGACGACCTGCAGACGATTGCAGAAAAGGCATCGTCTGGACGCTACAGCGGACGATGTGCGGGCAGTTGCTACTGACTGAACAGTAGCATACACCGTCCAGACGCTACTGTGGATGACTTGCGGGCGGTTGCTACTGATTGAACAGTAGCATACACCGTTCGGACTGTAGCAGACGAAACTGCAAACGACCAACACTGGGCAACATCCGTTCGGACCACAACATCACCGTCTGGACGTCCAATATGAAAAATTATTTTTAAGGTTTTCTTGATGTGTTTCCGAAGTGATTTCATAATTCCTAACTTAAATTCTTGGGCACAACATTACTCATGGTTATTAATTTCACTAAGTCATTTACATGAACAAGTAAATAAAATCGTCTATTCATATCTCGGATATAACATTGATGAAGTCCAGAAACTCATTCTGGACCACATCTCGGTCCCTTTTGGTTTCTAACTCCTCCTAAGGTCTCCTAAATGTCTAACTAGATAAAATAAAGGGTCTCAAGCTATAAAAACACAGGGTTTGAGGTATCAAACTCCTAAACTACCTCAAAACATCAAAAACCTATATGAACCAATTAATACTCCAAAATGATCAATCCTAAACTAAACAACTTAGAAACTAAGACATAACAACAACTAGGCAACATAACAACAAGCAAAATCAACAAGGAAACGAACTAAGGAAGAATGGATACCTCTTCAAGCCAAAACACATTCCTTTTCCTTCAAACACTTTCCCTCACACACACAAAAGTCTTTGGTGATCCAAACCGAGTGTGAACAGTGCAGAAGAAGGTTAGGGTTGGTATTTATAGAGCTGAGACGTCAGGTTAAGAATTGATGGATTTTTGGATGAATTGAACGTTTGATGTATGACATCCAACATTTGATGCACTTGTAATACCCTGAATATGTATTTATTAGAAATAGATATGATGTGGTATTTTATGGAGGAAGTAATTATTTTGGAGAAGCCCAAGGGACAAATCAATATTTTATGGGGATATATTTTAATTGGTGATTTTAGCTCTTAATATTTGGATTTACTATTAAGAGTTTATTATAGGATTTAATTATTTTATTAAGGACCTACAAGTGCTATGGTATTTAATTTGGAATAGTGAAACTTTTTGGAGATTTATTTATATTCTAAATTAAATAGACTAGATATTGGTAATAAGACAAGAGTGATGTTCTTGTAATTTATTGGACCTTGCAGGGCATTTTCGGAATATTTGGAGGCAATTGGAGAGTACTTTGGGAAGAGCACAATTGAAGAAAAGACAAAAGGGAAAAGACAAAGGACTTCATGTGAAGCCCTTGTTGGCTTCGTGAGGGGGGATTGCTCCCCCCTTGTTTTTGAATCAGTAGCAGGGAGTTGCTTGCTGCAGTCCTGAGAGAGAGAGAGAGAGAGAGAGAGAGAGAAAGGGGTCACGTGAGAAAGATGGACGAGAGAGGAGAAACTTGGGGACAAAGTCCCCAAGTGCTATAAGAAGAGGGGATGCCTCCCTTAACGCACAAGGTGTGCATGAGTACTGAGAGAGTAAGGAATAAAGAAATGAAAGAGGGAGGGAGAGATGTGCGTGTGCGTAAGTGCAGAGAGAGGGAGATAAGAGAAAGGAAGAAAAGAAAAGAAAAGAAGGAGGCACGATGCTGTGCATCACAGAGAGGAAGAGAGGGAAAAGAAAGAAGAAAAAGGAAAGTAGGGGAAGGCTGTGCGTGAGGCGGAGAGGGGGAGAGAAAAAGAAAAGAAAAAAAAAGAAAAAAAGGAAAGGTGGGAGAAGCTGCCAGTGCTTGCCAAGCGGCAAGAAGGAAAAAGAAAAAGGAAAAGAAAAAGAAAAGAAAAAAAGAAAGGGAAGGAGGAAAAAGGGGAAGAAAACCTAGGTAATTTCTAAAGCCCTACTTTTTATTATGTGATTTATAGTTTATCAATATATTTCTATTTATTTTTTTTGTTTGGGGAAAAACATTAATCATGAGTCTCTTAATTTTTGTAGGCTTAAGGTTGTTAATCTAGTGAGACTTGTAGATAGTTTTGTATACGATGTGGTAGGTATATTACTCAGTTATTGTAGATAAGTGAATGCTAAGGTGTTGTTTTATTGTTTTAATGGTGATTTTAGAGTTATATAAAAAGTGTGGTTAGAGATTGTTTTTGAAGATAATTATGCTTTATACACTTATTAAGTATCAATTGGTTTTATGTTATTATTACTTTGTAACACATATATTTCATAGGGAATACATGATTGCGAATTATGATTCCTTGTTGATTTTTGACGCTCGTTTTCAGTTATATGAGTGTCTTATGTCCCTTTTAAAGATATGGTTACTTTTTGATTATTAATTCAAATGTATTGTATTCTTTTCTGTGTTATGGTTCTTGGATGATTACTTTTTGAGAGGTCGTTATTGTGTTGCTGTGCGGGGTGGGTTAGTAAAGTACGAGGGATTTGAATATTGTTTAGGCTCTGGTCAGGAAAGGTGTATGGATGGTATTACAGTTGTTTGACGGTGTTCGGCCAGTGGTTTTTATTGTGTCTAATGGCTGTCTTTAGTCTATTGTTTCTGGGTCTCATGTAGCCTTCAACGTTAGATTAGTTCGATGACTCACCAAATTTGTATACGAGAGTGTGATCTAGGTTTGTAAGTTTTGGATATCGCAGTGTTGGTGCGGGTTTAGAGGGTTCTAATTTGCTAGATCTCACAGGTTTTAGGATTCGTTAATGGTATGTGGTCTTTTAGTGTGATGTTGTTATTATATACTGTCTTAAGTGAATATGTGACCAGATGTAGGTTTATTACTCAAGGCATCTTGATCTGCTGTTATGTCAGCTCATAGATAATATATGGTTTTAGGTCAACAGATGTATACGCTGAATTGACCGAACTAACTAGACGGGGGAACTTTAATGTAATTAATTACAGGTTAAGCTTGGGCTGATGTGATTCTGGTGTGTGGCTCATTATGAGTTGTATTATTGTAGGATAATGTTTCCTTGAGCCATCATTTTCATGATATATCGATTTTCTAATCTTCTTTAAAGGAAACAAATTAGTTATCTTCTTGAGCATCTTTTGAAATAAATTAATAATGTTTTATGACATGTAAAGTGTGACTTGGATAATTTTACCCAAATATGTTCAAATATGCACTTTGAAATTATATGTATTATTTGTCATACATTGAAATGATTTGCTTATGTAGATATTAGGTTAAAAATGGAGATGAAATGTGAAATGTAAATGTATAGATGGTGTCACTGGTATAACCGTGTGTGTATAGATTTGTTGGCATGCACATACCTGATGATAGGTATGGCCACTTTAGCCATTAATCCCTAAGTAATAGGTTGGATTAGCTAATGAGGGTTCCATTTAGAAATGGATGAATGAGCGGACCTATAGTCCTTTGCGAAAGGTGATGTACAGTAGCTTATAGCCTGTTGTGTGTGTTGGTGTGTTGTAATGGAGGGGTTAAAGATGCGTATCGGATGTATATCGTTTTGATATTCCCTCATCAATATGATGTATACAATGTAGTGATCCAATTGACGCTTCATAGTATGTTCTAATAAGTTTAAGCCAATTTTGACTACAAGTTATAGTAATGTGACTTTATAGGATTATAATTTGTATTGAGCGCTAGGACATGTTACTTTTATTCTCTAGAGGCTATATTAAGACTGGTCCAGTTCACACTCGTCGATTGGCTTCCATCTGTACTTTGTATAGTACTAGAGCTAGTGATGTGGAAGAATATTACCTTACTTTCTGTAGCCTGTAAAAACTGTGGGTTATAAAAATACTAATAATCTTTTATAGCGTAGTCCATGTGTATAAGGTTTTTTGTATTTTTATGGATTAACAGGATACATGTGTATGTATGCGATTCAGATTTGGAGTTAGTTAATTATGTGACTGTACTGGGTTCTTTGGAAGTGATGGTATTTATATTGTTTGAAGGTAGTTGCAAGCGTTCGGAGTTGTCATGCGATTTTTGATGTAAATTGGAATGATGTGTGATTTGAAGAGATATAGTAGTTTGTTGCTAGTATTTGTGTTATAAAGTGATGAGATTGTGTGAGCAATACTTAAAGCACTATGTATCTTAATTGTGGACATATATATTATATTGTAGAGTTCAGTTATTGTAATGAATTGATATCAGTAGGTTTTGGTATCGTAAATTTTTTCATATGCAATTGGATTAATGAGCCAATGGAATTATGGATTATTCGCATAGCTTAGTTGTCATCTTCATTTTTGATGGGTGAGTAGAGATCCCTGAGTCATCTGGTTGTTTTTATGGAAGGGTCCGATGGGGACTGAAAGAGGATTTTGTTAATTAATACAAGTTAATTAATTCTCGGGCGTTACAACACTATTTGTGCGTGGTTCTAGGGTTTCTACCTGAGTTAGGGTCTTTATAACTAGCAATGAGACTAGCTCGATATAGAGCTACAGGTGAGACCTCTCCACTGAGCGTCATCGAAAACATCGTAATACCTGTATTAACATGAGATTTTGATCGAAACAGTTTTCAGTGGATGAGGTGGATCAGGTTTATGGTAGGCACTGCGAACGTTTGTCCTCAGATTCCATGGATGAATGTCCTTATGAGTGAGAATTGCACAATCTATTAACGGTATTTTTATAAACATAATTGTCACATTATAACATTCGTTGCGTTCCACTATAGAATTCTTCTATACGATTCTTATGAATACTATATATTGTCCCAATGATAGTTTTTCTTTCTTTCTTTT
>FXXK01005420.1:0-10882 GCA_900184695.1 Betula pendula | reverse complement strand
AGGTTAGTTTTATTGGCTTTCCTCAAACAATTTCTAGGGGTTTCCACATTATAACGATGGATTTTTGAATTTAGAGAAAAACAAATCATTATACAAACTTAACTAAAAATGAAAAAAAAAACATTAGCTTTAAAAACGTTGATTTATCCACATTTCAAAAATTACGGCTCGCTTTAGGGTTTCAAAGGGGGTGCTTTTCATTTAATTTCAAATGATTTTGGATTTTTTCTTCCTTAACATTTTCTTCTCAAACTATCCATTGTTATTTTGCTGACTGCCAACAAAACAGGGGCCTTTAGTCTCTTCCAATTTCTTGGGGACTTGCCTTTTCTAGGTTTCTAGGATGTGTCCAATTTTTGACATTACTTGGTTTGCAAATATGGAATATTTTACGAGAGCTTTGACCATTGAGAACAATGTTCGGAAGGAGACATTCCCCTATATTTATTAAAATAAATTTTCAATATTATACCTGTTTGCTTTCCTTGGGAATTCTAGAGTGAGAGAAAAAGATGAGGCGTATGCACACTGCTGATATCACTTTTCTCTTTTCCTTCCTATTCCACCCCTTGTCGCTATTGTTGATATAAAAGAAAGAGTCGTGAAATAATACCCAAGACACCTCCTAGTAAAGGGAAGTGAAGGAAAGAGCGGTTGCTCAAAAAAAAAATAGAACAAAATCAAAAAGTATAAAATAAACAATCGCACCCTCAAATTTCAAATTTATAATAAAAATACTCACGATTAAAAACTCAATCTATGGCTAATTCTTTGATTGGGAGCTCTCATAGCACGTACTTTGTTGATGTCGCGATAAAATAGTTATGAAACCATATATTTTATTAATGTTCATAGAGATGACAAACAATTCTAGCTGGTGTTTTAACGTTGTTATGACGGAAAACCACCAAGCAAATGTATCCCATCTCAAGAGATAGGGACTCATAATTTTTGTAGATAGAATTCTATGCGCAGACAACTTAAAGGCAATCATATTTCTTAAGAATAAAATAATAGTGTGAATATTCCCCCCACCTTCTAAGGATTTTATATTCATTTCTACAATATGTCAGATAAAAGATCCGTCTAATTATCTATGGGGTATGGTTATAGTAATATCATTTAATTCTGGCTCATTCTAAAATTATTACACAATATAGTAGAGAATTTAAAACTGTTCATTTTTTCATAAAATGGAAATTGAGGGAGCTGTAAATTTAACTTAATTTTAAATATTAATTTAAATAATGATGTTATTTTTCAAAATGGCCCTATTTGAGGAGCGCATGACGGGTAACTACGCAAGTGTACGAATTAATTAATGTGTGTAATATAGAATATTTATTAGCACCATTAATTGCTTCTTCTATTTAAATTTCAGTAAAAAGGACTATTACTTCTCTACTCAACTGAACATTTATATAGTTGATCTAAGACTCCCTTCTCTGAGACCTTTATTCAATCCCACAAATAGGAGATTAAGAATGACAGTATATATAACCCAAAGGAGGATATGGCAATTCGATTCTAGTATATAATAGTAATTAACAAGAATTCATTAATACAAGAACAGTGATTCCTATGTGTTATAGTAAACAAATAAAGTTGGCAGATATGATATTTCAAACTCATTGGAATTAGTCTCACCTTTTATTAACCGATAATAAACATTGTTATATATTTGATTAAGGGTTTTATTTTAACGTCATTTAGCCTTGAATTAGTTCCATTTTGATACGGCCATGAATTACTAGTTTCCCCAGTTACCCTTTTTCTATTTCCAAACCCATGTAAGATAAATGACTAAATTGATTCTCAATAGAAACAAAGATGATACTTCTAAATAAACAATGTCGGTTGGAGATAATATAAAGCAAAATGAAAAATATCATAACCACATAACAGCCCACACTCGTTTAGACCGTATCGCTCTAAATTAACATCATCATTAATTAATTAGTAAGTAATTTTAGAAGGAGCACTAATATTTATTTGTGTATTTTTAAAAGAGAAAAATGCATATTTAAACCTTAATTTTTTATCTGATTGAATTTAGTCCTTAGGTTTTAATTTTAAGAATATGATTCTTAAGTTTTGCCCATATTTTAAATAGGATCTCTATTATTTTTTCGTCAAAAAAATGAATTTGTCATATGCATATATTAAACATATCGACTCATGAGTTTTGAGAGATTTTTTAATTTGAAATTTGGGTCGGTGTGGATTGTTTAGTTAAATTTTTTGTTTTTGAGCTAGCTTCTTCAATCTTTTAGAGGCTGGGAAAAGACTTTCAACAGCATACACAAAAGGTCATGATGCATGCTCCCTTTTTCCTGTACCCTGACTTTGAATAAAAAAAAAGGGTATGGATGTCTCAATTCAAAGCTAAAATTTCAATGGCAACCAACACTTACAAATTAGAGAAGTCAATTAATCTTAGAGCTAGGAAAACCCAGCTTAATTTGAATTCCAAATACTAACTGATTCCATCCTCACAAAACCTCATTTCAAAACCAAATAAGCGTACATTAATTACCCCAACATCCACTAGACATGCCAATATCTACATTCTAATCTTAATTCTGCAGCAGATATCACAAACACTATACGAGAAGGAATTTAGCATGTGATCAAGGTTAGAAAACTAATCAACAAAGGAAAAAATGAAAGGAACGCAATAGAATTTTGTCTACACAACTGTTTGCAAGAAATATTTCAGTTGAAGGCTTTTTTTTTTTTTTTCTTATTTTCTAACGAGTGTATTCTCATTTTCTAATCCATACAACATTCCATAAGAAACTCAGAATCACACCTTCGGTTTGAAATTCAAAACCTATATCTGCACCTATTTACAATTTCAGATTCATATTTTCTTATGAACTGGTTCCAAAACAAGGTCATCTTCTTCATGCGAAGGGGGGATAAAATAATGTACATGAAAAAAAGAAAAAGAAAAAAAAAGGGAGTTATGTTTCCTTTACTCATTTATGATTCATCAAACAAAATCAATAGACCCAACCCATAAAGACCAAGCATAACATGCAAGGAATGACTCATAGTTTTTCCCTATTTCCAAATTCAAAATGCAACAGAACACTCATGATCACATCATGTCCCAATCGAATAGGACAACCCATTACACCAACACATCAATTCAAGCACCCTTCTACTCAACAGCAACCCATAATGCAGGACAAGAGAAGGAAATCATCAGATTAAATAAAAGTATAAATATTTGAGAAAAACATCATTTGACAAGAATAAACAGAAAATATTATCTCAGCACATACATATATGCTACCCGAAACACACTTGGAGGAGATACAGAAAGATGGCCCTCAAATCTTGTCAACAATTGTCCTGCTCTTCAAATTCATTTTCAACCTTGATAGAAACTAGAGTCTCCATGTAAGTAACCAACTGCAACGAGTCTCTATCTCCATGAATTTGGAGATTAGTCATTTGTTTGGTAGAGGGGTCATACAAGACCAGTTGTCCGTCACATTTTTTCAAGAACATGGTGTCATTCTTCCAAAATCCTAATGGGAAGTTAATTTCTTCTGTAATAAACGGTCCAATAGTGAAAAGCCTACTCCACGAGTCCTTAACACCAACTTTAAGCAACAACCATATATCAAAGCAAATCTCTAACCATTCTTCATCAACAACGATGGGAACAGCCATGCATGGCAATCGATTCATTCAACACAACCTCAACATCAAATATCATTATCGGGAGTCAAATGACAAAACAAATGACTCCCGATCAGCATCAAATATAAGCCAAGAAGCCATCCTATAATCCCATTGATGTATGTGCTTGGAGAAGGATCAAAAAGAAAACACAGGGTCCATCAACTTTTCTCCAAGAATTGGTACTTAAGCTGTATACCTCTCTTTGGTATATGAGGTCTTGTTCATAATACTCGACAAATGAGAAAGGATCATAGAGACTATGAAGGTTGATTATCTTGTATTCATTAGTTTTGGCATCAAAACCAAATCCCATACCTTCAATTATGTCTTCATAGCCAGTGGGGTGATGCGGGGCAGGTTTGATTTGGGGACAACCTTTATTTTTTTAGTTGTAGGGTTCCATATAGCAACATTGAATTCATGTGCTGAATGAAGGTAGAGACAAACAAGACCATTGCAAGAACCCACGACAAAAATATTAGGCCTCTTGTTGATCCCAAAATACGGTGGAGGTACAGGTTGGGTAAGGGATACTTGGAGTGTTTCATAAGAAAGCGTGGATACAACAAAATCTTCGGTGGTTTTGTCGCGCGTTTTAAAGAGAAGGTGGGTGTTTCTGTTCATGTTGCGTAGGAGGTGTTTTTTTGTAGAGTATTGGTGTGTGAAGAGAGCTTGTTAGAGTATATTGGATTACCCTGAAATTAGGGATTTGATGAAGATTAGATTAGCCTAAAGTTAGGAATTTGATTAGATTCAATCAAATTAAATTAAAGAATTTTATTGTGATTATATTAAATTCAAATCATATGTAAACTCTATAAATAGAGTCTTTTCATGTAATTAATAAAATTATCAAAGTGAATAAGAGTATATATGTAACCCTTTGAACTTTATTTTATAGACATAGGTCATAGACCGAACCACGTATATTTTTTATCTCCTGTCCTCTTATTTTTATTATTTCGCTTTTTTTTTATAAATCACTTGAAATCGCAAAGAAAAAGATGACCAAGAAGCCATAGCAGAAAATTTGTTTGTCACCGGTCCTTTCAGGCAAATTCCCCCGTCCATTGGGCCATCAAATTTTTGGTTGCCTTGTGGTTAGAGAAAAAAGGCAAGAGATGAAAAATTTTGAAAATCTCTTTAATTTTGTAGGGTAAAATGTGAATTAATTAGGCCCCCAACTAATTCCAAATTTTTAGGGGGGGTATGCCTAAATGGTTCTGCGGGGTTTTGCCCCCTGAAAATGGGGAAAGGCCTCTTAGTTGGTGGGGGGTTAAATGCCTTACTGTCTGGATTTTTGGCCTGGTTGTTTTTTGTTTTTCCAAATTTTGGTTTTTGGGTATTGATTTGCTGAAAACTCTTTTTCGATGGAGAAAGAAGGGGTTTTGTTTTTAACCTATTGGGGCCTTTCTCGGAGCCTGGATTGTTTTTGTTTGGTTTTCTTGTTAAACGCAGACTTTGTTACCTCCTGGTTTTTTGGTAGTTTGGTTTTTCCCCCTGCGCTTGAATCTGCTTGGTTGGTTTTCCCTAGGTTGATTTGCCGGTTGGAATACACAATCGACCCTGAAAGCCCTCCAAGAAGCAACAAAAAGCAAAAAGAACACCACAAAAATCACCTTAATTACATGGGCCCCTGTACAATCCAATTTAATACTTTAGTTTACCGACCACCGAATTTATTAATTAAGGTTCGAGTCACCATCCCCCAAAATCAACCCATGTAAATAGAAGCCCGAGAAAAATTTAAAAAAAAATAAAAAAAAAAAATTATAAACAGCCAATTCCTCTTTTGAAGTTTTCTGAATCTACTTTTACAAAATTTTCCGTTCCCCCTCTTTTTTTCGAAGGTAAAAAACCTAAACCTGCGAAAAATCATCTCCCTGCTTTCTTCTAACCCCAGCCAAAAGTTGAAATGGCCAAGGAATTTGCCTGAAGATTGGTGAACACAAGATTTCCTGCTATGGGCTTTTCCCCGGTCGTCTTCTCTCTTGCGTTCAAAATGCGTCCTGCAAATCCTGGTAAGCGCTCTCATTACTCACGCGAAAACTCATAACAAAACACCCCTACCAAACCAACAAGGAAAACACCCTTCCCTTCTCCCCTTTTTAAAATGCGCGCAAAAAACCACCAGATGAAATTTTTGGTTGTATCCATCTTTCTTATGAAAAACATCCAAAGTAATCCCCGTTACACAAAACCTATACCTCCCTTGTATTTGAGATCGCCCAAGGAAGGTTAAAATTTAATCGTGGGTTTTCTTGCAATGGTCCCTCGTTTGTCTCCCCCACCGAAATACCGGTGGAAAAATTGCATGGATGTTTAATATGGAAACCCTGCAACTAAGAAACAAAAGGGTTTTGTTCCCCCCAAATCTAACCTGCCCCACCGTTCGCCCCCCCCTGGGCTTATCCACACCTCATTGAAGGGTATAGAATTTTGGTTTCGAATGCCAAAAACCTTAATGGACCTACAGAAATAATCAACATTCTTAGTAATCTCTCATCACCCAAACAATTTACCTATCTGTTTTTGACGAACGGAGGTCATACCCAAAAGAGGGTAAATACAGTTTTTAGTGCCTTTGATCCTTTTGGGAGAAAAAGTTTTTGGATGGACCCCCTTCGTGTTTAATTTGTACGGGTTTTTAAAGGGTCCCCGGGGGGGAAAACTTAACATCCAAATGGGATTGGCTTCTTTGGCTTGGCAATAATGTTGGTCCCCAATTGGGAAGTCATTTTATTTTTTGGCATTTGGACAATTGAAGCGATTGAGGGTAATCCAAAAAAACACCGAACTTCCCCAGGAATGTTAGCGGGGGATTCTTTCGGCGTTTGAATGAAATCGATTGCCCAATGGTCTGTTTGCATCGTTGTTTGAATGAAGAATGCCTTTTTGCCTTTTGCCTTCTGATTATGGGGGTGTTGCTTAAAAAGTTTGTTATTAAGGACTCTTTTTGAACTAAGGTTTTCACTATTTTGGACCATTTACAAAGACTTAACCAATCCAATAAAGGATTTCCATATCCCATTGGGGGGATTTGGACGAATGAACACAACATGTTTTTCCGTTGAAAACCTACGACGGACAATTGGGTCTTTGGGTAATGACCCCACTACCAAACAAATGACTTAAATCTCAATTTGGAAATGGAGACAGAAATTCCATTGCAGATAAGAGTTTTGATATCATGGAAGGGAACCCTAAAGTTTCCCCCCTGTCAAGGGGAGGGGAATGAAATTTGAAAGAGCAGGAAAAAAGGCTTTTGAGGGCCCATTCTTTCTATAAAATCATCTTCCAAAGGGGTGTGGGTTTTTCCAGGCAAAGCATAATAAAATTGTGCTTGAGATAATATTTTCTTGCTTAATTATTGTCAATGAAAATGGGGTTCCTTTTTTCTCAAATATTTTATACTCTTAAACTTTTAACCGTATTTCTTTTTGAGGCAATTTGTGGAAAGATTCTTTTTATTTGTTTAAAGAGATTGGTTAACTAAGGGTCCTGCCAATGAATCTTTTAATTTTATACTTGTCCCATGAGGGAATTATCTTTTTCACCTGTCCCCATATGGTTTTTTAGTATGAATTGTTATTATTATATAACAAATATATTATATATATATATATATATTATAATATATAATATATTATAATATTTAATATTATATATTATAATATTTATTTATAAATTATAAATGAATTATATATAAAATATAATTTTTTTCCCCTTTACTTCATAAACAATTTACTCTTGAAGAATGGTTGGTTTTGGGGGTTTACTTTGGGGCCATGGTTGAAAAAAAAAATGGGGTCAAGTTGACCATAATTTTCCAAAATTTGACTCTTTTGACATAGAGGGTCGGATTTTGGAATTAAAAAAAAAATGACAAAATAACCACATTTTTGGCCTATTTTGGTCAATGTTTTCTCAAAACCTTCCCCTAAAATTTTCCAATCAAATTTCTAATGCTAAAAAAAGTAATTTGGGGCCTTATAATGATGGAACATTTTAATTTAGGAAGTTTTTTATAAATTGAAATTCAAAATTCCACTAAAAAAGAAAAAAGGGCTTTCTGACTATGTTTTGTTCCTACCTAACACTACATTAAATTTTTGGTATGTGGGGAACTATATGGAATTAAAAGTTGGATCATAAGGGGCCTAAATTAATCCTTTTTTTGAAAGTCACTATAAGGACGGTTTTTAAAGTGGGGTTAATTAAGTAGGCCAGGGTTTTGCTTGTAAAAAGGTTGTTTTTCAAACTGCCTTTGAACATTTAACAATTAAACCGTTTTTTCCAGGTTTTTTTCTTTTATCAACTCCCAACCTTGCCCCAATCAGTGCTTAAGTTTTCCGAACCCCCCTAACCCCCCGCGCAGCCGCCGCAAAGGCGGGGGTTTTTTTTAAGAACATTGTTTATACTTAGAAACTTTAAAGGGGGTTTTGAGGGAGTCCACTAAGGGAATTAGGCAAATGAGAATGTTTAATACCCTATTTGCTTAACCATTGGTTAAATATATGAGGGATTAGAAATGTTTTTGAAATATTAAGATGCCAAGAAGAGAAGGGAACTTTTTTTTGGTCCTAGTCTTTCCCGAATGGGTACTTAACACTTGGTGGAAAATAATAACTTTTGCAAATACAGTGTGCTGCTGGGTCCAACGGGAAAAGCTAGAAAAGGGCCAAAGCAAATGGGGGGTTGGCAAGAATTAAAAGGCAAAAAGTTTGATAAACAGTCTTTTTTGGAGGCTGGAGCAATTTTTCCGTTTGTAAGTTGAACATCTAATTCCATTACAAAGCTTGCCAAAAGATTTAAAAATTTTAGAATATTAGAAGATGGAAGTTTAAACATTTTGAGGAAAACCACTTTACTTATTTTTCCCTTTTTAATTTTTAGTCCGACAGAAAGAAAGTTTTTTGAAAATAAAAATTAAACAACTTTGGTTATGCTAAACCTTTGTTCTAAAAAGGACTATGCCAAGCCTCAATCTTTGGGGTAAGCAAATGAAAAAACAAGCCCCTCCCTTTCCCAGTTTTTTTGTTCCACTTTTAAAGGAATTCTTAATCTTGAAAGAGGTCCACTTTTATAGTTATATATTTTTATTAATTTATTTCTTGGTTTTTGGTTTTTTTTGGTGCGAGTTGCCTGGATTATATTTGCATCTAAAGCTAGGGTTTTTTTTTAGAAAACGCTCCCTGCAAATGGAGGTTTGGTTGGGGTGGAAATTGCAAACAATCCCCTGTTTGGTTTTCCCTTGTAGCCTAAATTTAAAACCTTGCCCCAGGGCTTTTAAGTTTTTTTGTATTTCCTTCTTTCCTGCCTTTTTCTTTTTCTTGGTATGGCGGGGTTTGAAAAAGGGGTATTAATATTCTTTTAATTAGGGGGATTTGGGGAAAGCCTCGTGGAAAGAATGAAAAGTTTAACGGAAGGGAACATAGACTAAATCCCATAAGGTTCAATTAATGGGATGCAAAGTCTATCAGACTCTCAAAAATTGTTTGGAATCAAAATTGAGCTTTTCTTGAAGAAAAAGTATTTAAACATTTTCCTTGACAATAAATAATTGGTATGTTAATTAGGCCCCCGTCTCTCTATAATTCATTCCAGAAAATAATGAATCTGAAACTGTAAAAATAGGTTTTTTGCAAATATAGGTTTTTTGAATTTCAAAAAATCAAGAAGTGGTTCCCCCGAAATGCCAAAAATATTGGCAAAAGATGGGGAGAGTAGCCATGGAATAATTTAAATTACCCATTTCCCCAAATTGAAATATTGGAATTTAAAGTTAAAGCTTCTATTTAAACATAGTGGGGGAACAGGTTTATTGTGTAATGCTCACACACTATAAATCAATCAAAAGACAGCTTAAGAAAGCCATCAACTGACTAAGAAAAAACAAAGGTGAAAAAATTATGGAAAAATTTTAGGAAAATTTAATTGACAATTTAAAAAACAAATTTCAAAGTCCGCGGGGAAAAAAAAAAGGAGGAAAATATTGATAATAATTCCTCTCCTCTTAAAATAAGAACACAAAATGGAAAAACCCGAAACAACAAATGACAAAGTACAATCAATAGTAACACAAAGAAGGCAAGAGATTTGCCCCATTGAGACCTTCCAAATGTCAAATATTGGCGTTTTCCTGTTTTTGAAAGTTTCAGGTCCCTTTGAAAAGTTTGAAAGCTCATAATTGGCTTCTCCAATTTAAAAATTTAACATAATAAATTGAAGGATTAAATTGTTTAAAATTTTGAGTTTTAATTTTCTTGTTTGATTTACTCCAAATAATAAAAATCTTAATCATAAATTAAATAACTATAATTAGTATGAAATTTAACAATTAAAAATATAAACAATCCATGGGTTCAATTTTACCTTTCAATGTTTAATAATTTGAATAAACTTCATGAACAAACTTTTCGATTCAAAGTTTTGTTTTAAGAAATAAAACCAGTTTTCAAAAAACGACCTTTAAAGCAAATAAAAACAGTAACTGTTTTTTGGAATGTTAATTTTATTTCATTCCCGCCCAATCCCTTGGAACAAACCAGCAAACCAAAGCCAAAAGTAAACCCAGTTTTCCCAAACGACATATATCTTTTTTTCCTTACAATTTCTCTTGGAATATAAGTTAATTATCATTTTACACAACTCCCGTTATCAGGGGTGGGTTTTCTTTAAAAAATAAAATCTCGTTGTACTTCCAAAAAAATCATCCAATTAAAAACTATTCAAAGGGGGAATGGTGGGGTAAAAGAAAATAGTTTCCAAAGGGAAATTTTTGGCAATTTCCCATAATAAATAATTATGTGAATGAAAACTGAATCATTAAAATAGTTTCTATTTTTAATGAAATTAACAAAAACCAAAGGATAAGGCTGAACAGAGGAAAAAAATGGTGGGGATAAAGGCAAAATTCTCTTTTTTCTTCCAATGGGTCCTGTTTTTTAAAAAATTAATAATTAATTTTTTTTTTTTTTTTTTTTTAAAAAAAACTTTTGTAAGTGGGGTAAAAGGGGCCCCATTAGTGGGGTTTCTTTTGCCATTGAAAGGCAAAATTTCCATGGTTTGCAAACAAAACCTAACTTCTGTTTGTGGAGGTAATATTTTGAAATTTTGTCCAGCCCCAAAAATATTTTCAATAAATGTCCCTTTTTTATTAAGTAGTACGGTGGGGGGGAGGAAA